>CAIGRT010120305.1:0-14320 GCA_903798405.1 Fraxinus platypoda | reverse complement strand
AAAAAAAAAAAAAAAATCAAATTGAAGGTGAACAACGCAAAAGAAGAGTAAATGACTAAAATCGTACAAAATGTGAAATTAGGGATTGAAGTTAGATGTTTTGAAAGTTGAAAGACTTTGAATGCAATTTATTAAGGGTATGATTGAAATAAAAGTCAAAATATGAGGATAAAAAATGTACAAGGTCAAAAGTTGAAGGACCTATGTGTGAAATTACTGAAGGACTTGAATGCAATTTTCATGTTTGGCCTATGTAGAAGCATGGCCTTTCACATAATCACCATGTAAGACCTCATCTTCGCTTATGCGTCAGCCCCCATGGATGAACCATCCACCATGGGAAACCCTTGACATGGATAAGTTATTCCTATACAAAGAAGTAATCTACTTCGAAAGGAGATGTGAGAAGCACCCCAATGGAGGCTTGCCAAGCCTCAGATACCTATAAAGATGAAACCACATGGATGAAGCTGAATACCATGAGAGAAGCCTCTACATAGATGAACCTTCTATAAAGTAGGGAATCATGAGCATCTCGAAGAAGAAGTGGATCCCAAAAGGGACCACCTCTAAATTCTCCAAGGTTATCATATGCCTCCCATGGATGAAGCTGAACACCATAGTAAAAGCCTCTGTATGTAGGGAAGCATGAACGTCTCGGAGAAGAGGTGGATTTCAAAAGGGATCACCTCTAAATTTTCCAAGGTTGACATCATATGCCTCCCATGGATTAAACTGAACATCGTGGAAGAAGTGCTTACATGGATGAATCATCCACCATGTAGGGAAGTATGATCGCCTCAGAGAAGAAGTGGATCCTAAAAGGGACCACCTCACCTCTAAATTCTCTAAGGTTGACATCATGAGCCTCCCATGGATGAAGCTGATCATTATGGGAGAAGCCTCTACATGGATATTCCATCCACCATGTAGGGAAGTTGAGCGTCTTAGAGAAAATGTGGATTCCAAAAGGAACCACTTCCAAATTCTCTAAGGTTGACTTCATGAGCCCATACAGATGAAATTGATCATCATGGGAGAAGTCTCGGAAAAGAGGTGGATCCTAAAAGGGACCACCTCCATATTCTATAAGGTTGACATCATGAGCCTCCCATGGATGAAATTGATTATCATGGGAGATGTCTCGCATGAATATACCATCCACCATGTCGGGAAGCACGAGTGCCCCGGAGAAGGAGGTGGATTCTAAAAAGGACCACCTCTAAATTCTTTAAGGTTGACATCACGAGCCTCCCATGAATGAAACTGATCATCATGGGAGAAGTCTTTGCATGGATATACCATCCACCATGTAAAGAAGCATGAACGCCTCGGAGAAGAGGTGGATCCCAAAGTGGGCCACCTCCAAATTCTCTAAGGTCACATCATGAGCCTCCCATGGATAAAGGTGATCATCATGCGAGAAGCCTCTGCATGGATGAACCATCCACCATGTAGGGAAGCATGAGCGCTTCGGAGAAAAGGTAGATCTCGAAAGGACCACCTCCAAATTCTCTAAGGCTGACATAATGAGCCTCCCATGGATGAAACTGATTATCATGGGAAAAGCTTTTGTATGAATATACCATGTAGGGAATCATGAGCAACTTGGAGAAGAGGTGGATCCCAAAAGGGAGCACCTCTAAATTCTCTAAGTTTGGCATTGTGAGCCTCCTATGGATGAAGCTAATCATCATGGGAAAAGTCTTTTGTATGGATGAACCATCCACCATGTAGGGAAGCATGAGCGTCTTAGAGAAAAGGCGGATCCCAAAAAGGGATCACCTCCAAATTCTTTAAGGTTGACATCATAAACCTCCTATGGATGAAGCTGATCATCATGGGAAAAGCCTCTTCATAGATGAACCATCCATCATATAAGGAAGTAAGAGCGTCTCGGAGAAGAGCTGGATCCCAAAAAGGACCGCTTCCAATTCTCTAAGGTTAACATCATATGCCGCCCATGGATGAAGCTGAAAAATCATGGGTGAAGTCTCTGTATGGATGAACCATCTACCATATAGGAAAACTTGAGCGCTTGTTAAGGGAGCGTAAAAAAAGGAGCTTACATTCAAACCTCCGAAGATGACCCTAAAAACTCTTTATCTTTACTTCACATAAACATCAAATTTCAGCAAACTAAAGCATAACTTCAGCATTTCAGAGCCTCATCTCTACATTAAATTTTGGCTATACTAAAGCCCACAACCCGCGCCATAAAAAAGGAACCAAAGTTATAGGTAAAGATGACGAATCGACGCCTCACCCAAAGCGCTACATGTAAGCAAAAACTCTATGGTTGAAACGAGGTGCTACCTACTGCAAAAAAAAACAATAGAGAGGTGATCCACCACTTCATCTGAAGCTCTATCTAAGTGGCCGAACCTCTGAAATCGAAGCAATATATAAGAAGTCAAAGAAGAAGCTGAAATTCTCAGTCCCGAAGCTCAACACCGAAAACCTCCAATACGAATCTCCCTTCGGCCGAAGCCCTTGCTCCAATCCGAAGCTCCCTTTAGCTGAATCTCTTGTTGTCTTTTAGAGGATTTGCATGCAATTTTTATGAATGATTGGTGTAACGTTTATAATAATGAATGTCAGGATTGTCAGTCTAGGGTATAAGGTGGCTGACCCATTGTAAATGTATTAAATGCATAGTAGACTGAGTGATGTGAATGTTCGACTTGGGAGATGTAGCCACGTGGTTCTTATCCAACGGCTATCACTTCGGCCAGAACTCTATAAATAAGCAATTATTGTAACATTTGAATCTAATGTAACTCTTTACGCTTCAAACTATACTTTATCTTCTCTCTTGCTTATTTTTACTTTGGTTGAGTTATTTGTGATTGTTAGTTAAATATGCAATTACCTTTGATCATATTGCCGGTGCTCAAACATTTTTATCTCATGTCATAGAGCATTTCCCACGTTCATAAACGTCACCCTTCTCCGTACGGATCTCCGGTCAAAACGTGTTGGGATTTGCTTACGTGGATGCAAGTGTGCTTGACATTTGTTGTCCACGTAACCTTTACGGAAAATGGGGTCAACAACTTCTACATAGCAAAACAGTACTACATAGCAAAACAGTAGCTTATAAGTATGCTCGACCTTGCACGAAGATGGTTGAATTGAAAAATGAACCATACCCCGAACGCTACCGTAACATAGCTCGAAGACGCAAGACATACTCAAATACCATTTTCTCATAATATTTCGTGTCGTGGATCAAGTCGCAATACAAGTGAATGCTTAATATATCACTATAAGGCCCCGTTTGATGGGGGTTTAATTCCATGGAAAATGGAAATGTAATTCCTTTTCCACCCAAAAGCCATGTTTGATGGCCTAAATATTCCCTAGAAAATGTTTTCTTGATTCCCCACCCACGCGCCCAAATTCAAGGATTTAAGGGAATTCCTTTTTCCAGGTTCTAGCAAAAAAAAAAAAAAAAATTTATTTTTTTAAATTTTTTTTAGCAATGAAAACAAATTTCATAACCAATTGTAAAAAAAAAAAAATTTACTTTCATGAACAATTTTCATATAAAACAAAGTCAAACGAACACTAAACTTTGATTAAAAAAATGATTTTTTTAGGAAACAATTTTTTGTTTTTTAACTTTTTCGCAATGGAAACAAATTTTATAACCAATTGTGGAAAAATTATCACTTTAGTGAACAATTTCCATGTAAAACAAAGTCAAACGAACACAAAATTTTAAAATTTTTCGGGTGGAAAATTATACCAATTAAAAACACTTAATTTACAATTCCCTGCAAAACAATTTCTAGACAATTATTTNTAAAAAAACAATTTCAATGTAAAAAAAAGCCAAACGTAAAAAAAAAAAAAAAAAAAATCCAAAATTTCAAAATTTTCCCGGGTGGAAAATTATGCCAATCAAACATACTTAATTACCAATTCCGTGGAAAACAAGTTCTAGACAATTACTTTCCCTGGAATTCATTTTCTTTCCACCCATTTTCCACCATTACTATCAAACGGACCCTAAGTAAATTCAAAGTCGGAAAGATATGTGTAGCTCTACTCAAATCTCACATCCCGAGAGCCACCACTCGGTTTTATGAATATTATAAACCAAAACTGCCCTTCTTATAAAATATTTCTCATAGACTCGTACAAAGTTAAATTACGAAATAAAAATGCGTATAAAAGGACAAAAAGATTTTGAAAAAGTAACAAAAGAGGTGACTGCAGCAAGCTATATGAAAATCAACAAGAATAAAAGTTATTAGCAGCTATGGTTCTTTTGAGTTCATATTTTGATCGAGTTATAAATGACGAAGTCAAAAAGTTGCAAGAAAAACATCCCAACATGCTTTTGGTCAAGTGGATAAAAAAGAAGACATGCAAAAAAAAAATAGACAAAGAGGCTCGTAATCCAATGCCATGTCAAGTTTCCGTAATTAACCTTGTGAAATTAAAAATAAGGTTGCGAAACAAATATTCTTCGACTAAAATTGCACTCTACGACCATCATACATTACTCACTATTTAAATTGAAGATTACTTTGATCCATCTACCTTCAAATTTCTCGCTAGCTTTCAATTGATGACTGATCATTGCATACGTGTTAACATAAGCCCCTCTGCTAAGGCTAGTGCCGGAGCCAACACCCGACGAGCTATGGTGGCCGCCTGTGTTGGCTTCGTCGGAATTTTTATTTCCATACATTGGACGACCGCTCGATGGTCGCTCGAGCGGTTGTCGCGCGCTCACCTGAATCCTCCCTAACTCACTCTAATTTTTGGACCCCTCACTGGCTAAGGCTCAACTCGTGAACCGTACTTGAGTTGCCTCATACAGTCGGTCTTGAAAACTTGAAGGCCCTTTCAATAAATATAAAGAAGGCATCCATCCTCGAGCTAATTATTTGATTAGATGAGGGTAACTTGTGGCATGTACACTTCTTGGTCACATCTCCCAGTTGTTCTTTTGCCGCGATTGCCAATTCCTCTCCTGCTTTGGAATCTGTCCTAATCCCGTCTTGACAGTAGGTATGGAGAGGACTTTTCCTTATTTCTCGTTAGAAATAACATTCGATATGTTTAATGTGTGTATACAATGATGTGTAGGTGTGGCATAAAAAGTTATAAATGGAAGTTCGGCATTACTAATTAATATGACCATGCAGTTTGGCAGTAGAATTGGATCAGTAATTTCCGTGCCCAGATTCAATCAGTAGACTTAAAGAAAATCACAAAAGCATTTGTTTTTTGATGTCCCTAATTGAAGAAACTAATTTAGAAGACATGATCTATATTTTCCGTACAGCTTTTATTTACATAGAACAGAACATCAAATTTAAGCTTTCTCTGAATCTTAATTAGCACCGAGTCCGGTCACATACTGAAGATCTAAAAGTCAGTCGAAAAATATAATACCTCTTGTTCCATCAGTATAGACGGTAACAAAATCATTTCAAGCAATCTGGGTTCTAGTTCTTTACTAAGAACTGTTACAAGCAAAGATAAAGTCCGAATTCCATCATGTTTCATAGTCTTGTATAGAGATGTAAAATGCAGGAATAAGAATTATACCCATAATACACGAGAACATAAATCTATCTACTTTGTTGGGTGCACACGATCAGTAGTATGTATGGCTATTACAATGTGAAGCAGAAAACAAAATCGTCAACTCTTTCTCATGATTGCTTTCAGAACCGTTAAAGAAATTCGATGCATGTTCTTTAGCAGGGATTGCAGTGAGGACTAACCAAGATAGACGACGCTTGAAAGAAAACTGGAGAGAAAAAGCAACTTAATGTGCCAAATCGTCCACCTTATCTGGTTGCAACGGACTTGATCAAACTCTAACTGAAATGCTGATGTATTTCCTGTAAAACCAAGAAAAACATTTGTGCCCAGAAGGGAAAAAAAGTGACTAGAAAAATAAGGCTATATAACAAACCTTCTATGAGACCATGGCCACGGTGTTAGATATTGTGAACTCCTAGTGACTAAGAAGCCACATGCAAATATCGAGTCTTGATGGCTTTTTTCCCTTTACATCTCTTTTGCAAGCCCATGGAATTGAAGTCCTCCACCTCGTCATCATCAGAATCAACTTGTTTTAGGGGTGAGATTGTCTGCATGCTCAAGCACTGCAGAATAATGACATTGAAAAATACTTAGAAGCTTGTTTCACAAAGTTCTTTCCATTCGATTGTGGTTTCATTGTCACCAATGATTTGAATCTTTGCTGTTCCTTTGATGTCCACGATTTTGAAACTTGTTCACCCATCTCATCGAACTTCCATCCAAAGAAAGCAGGGCCAAGATCTCGTTGAAGAAGTTGCCTCCTCTTAAGAATGTGGCGTCTAATGCAGTCAACAGATCCTGGTGTGACACATCTACAAGGGCCAGGTCTCCCTTTTTCATTCATTCTCCCTCTGGTTTTCACAGTCCCAACTTCAATGGGCCACACTTTGGTGCCCAACCACCTTGAATCCCAAAAGTCATTCTTAAATACACCAATAAGAAGGCTCTCCTCCACTGGTCCATTCCACTTGTGAACATCAGCCTGGAATCGAGGCCCAACTGGTACAACTTTTCTTTGAAGATGATCACTAATGAAGCTCGGTAACCTGATTGATTGGAAAGGTGGTTGAAGTTGCCTCCTATCTGGCCTGTCCAATGTGCCTGAGTCTGAAATGTGAATTACAACATAAAGATTCAGTGACGTTACCTCATTGGGAGTCCGGTTTTCGGACCTCAATGGATCTGAAACATTCATAGATTCATCAGAATCTACTACAGGAGGTATATCTTTACTGGGTGGATTTCAATCTATTAAATCATCAAGGAAGGATAATTCTATAGATAGCTGTTCCTCAGGCAATGTATCATCAAATGTCATTAAACTGCCTGAAATATGTGACTTACGAATTTTCTTGTCAAAAGTCTCAGTAGGGTGAACTGAATTGAGCAAGCATGCAACAGAAGAGGCATGGGGTGACTGCCCTCTACTCAATTTCACGCCATTTTGTTTAGGTACCACATTTCCAGGAGTTGTTCTCAGCTCATCTTTGACAAATTCCTGCAGTTTTCGCTTTCTCTGTGGAATAGATAAGCAATCATGACATTGTTTAATACCATGATACAAGGTTTAAAAGAAAATAGAGTAAACAGCACTTCAGATTAAGAAACTTTGATTATGTTTTTAAGGAAAGAGAAGCACTATAAAAGAAAAAAGGGAATGATAATATTATTATACATTTCCACACAACACTTCATCTCCCTAATGCACGTGAAAGCTAAAGAGACTTCTCTTTCACAAAACTTATTTGTCTTCTCCATATGCTGAAAGAAAGTTAAAATAAAAATTTAATGCTCTATGAGTTTGTTCTGAAAGATATACATGACAAATTGAGGTTCCTTAGGAAGACTCTAAATTATAGAAATGAGAGTTAAGATGTCACTTGAAGGAATCAATCTAAAGAGAACCCCAGCTTAGAGGTTTGTCTGTGAACCTGTTAATTGAGGACAGGAATAGCATTGAAGAATAATATGCACGCTCATTCTCTATAATTATTCTCCACTAGCAATGGTGCCTTCTCCTTCCCCTTCTCCTTCTGTGTGAAGATGGGGAAAAAAAACAAGAACAAAAGGCCCCACAAAATGCTCAAGGCTATATAACATAGACCAAAAAGTTGAGACCAGTAATAAAAAGTCCACAAAAGAAAAAGACAGATGGGCGCATGCCTGAGCCATTGCCTTAAGGCAAAAGCCTCAATTGGTGGAGACATAAATCTTAAGGAATGGTACTCAAGGCGGATGGTTCAAGGTATTTAACAAAAGCCTCACATAAGGCGCGCCTTGTACATCTTTATCCACACATTTCATAGCACCCATAACTTACTACCTACTTATTATCCACATATTTTATAGGATTCACTGCTTATAAGTACTTAAAAAAAATACCAGCAAGCACTTACATTTCTAAGCATTAATTTTTATTAAGATACCTCTCCATTCTGACAAGAAAATTAATTCTTTTGTACCGCAAAGTTTAACCGTTTAAAGATGCATATACGGCAACCAAATCCCAATAATTTTTTCTTTTCTTTTTCCTTGTTTTCAACTAGGAATAGTTTTTCTTAAAAGCTAAAACAATAGCACTATGCGTATTGCTCAAGACACTAGAAGATTAAAACATAGAAAGTTAAATAAGCCCCTATTTGGTAACCATTCTTTTAAAACTCCGTTTTTCTCATACTCATTTTCAACCATACATTCTTACGGTAAAATATTTTTCACCTAAACCCAGAACTTTTTCTTACTTTTTAACCACACATTCTCGAAAAATTTACTATTCAAAAACTCATTCTTCTCAGAAAAATTGCTATCAAACAGGGACTAAATATAGTGGCCAATGGCCACATTGTATCAAGTTTCTGGACGAGTCTATGTTGAAGTCAGCTTGTTTAATAACCAAGCAACTTTTACACTCGTTAAAACCAGTTCTGCTTCTTCTAAACAATGTTCCAAGTCTAAACACGAAGGATCCAATAAGAAAACATGCATATCTTGTGTAGTAAACACTGGCGATCATAGAAGAGCAACACAAATAACAAGCTAAATATATATGAATTACAGATAACGTAGCATGTGAAAAATAAGATAATGCTTAGGACTTGCCCAAGGAATTTCAGTATCAGTAAGTGCCATGACTTTTCGCAGCCTAAGAATCTGATCACACAGGGGCTGAATTTTATCTCGCGAAAATGCTTGCTTACAAGGATCCAGAGCAATTACATTTAGCTGGGATAACATTTCTGCCTCAGAATATTTACCAAAAATTGAATTTACATGCCAAGCCTCAATGTCTTTATCTTTGCGCAGAGGAGCTTTAACATTTTTCTTCCCCTTGTCACCCTGTTTTCTTCCCATCCCTTTTTCCCCACGAATTTAAACCTGAAAACAGAGATTTATCTCAACAATTCAAGTTCAAAAATCTTAATTCCAAGCCTGAAACAGAATTTGTTTTCATAATTAGATTCTTAGTTTCTAATTTGCTTTCATTTCCCCCAAAACTGAAGATTCGTTGCGACATTATGGCAAACGCATACATGATTGCATAAACATCTCTCTAACTAGCTTAAGCAGAGGGAATGAGAGTGGGAGCACAAGAGGCATTGAACAAAATTCATATGAATTCATTGGTTTTTTAGGCAAGTTGTGGACGGGACTGGATGGTGGGGGAGTGGGCGGAGAAAGGCGGGGGAGGGGAGGGGAGGGAGACGGGAGAATGCAAGGAGAACGATAAAAAAAAGTTGATTTTTTATTTTTCAATATGAAATTAGAGTAGAAGGGGTTTTCAATAAATTGTGATGACTAAGTGCCGTTTGAATTCCATTGTGAAAAATCCATTGCAATTATCGACATTTCAATTGAGTCGGTTTAGTTATGGATTGAACCTAGATTTTTATCTTTTTCCTTCGCCAAGCTAATGCATTTTGAGAATGGATCAATGGATTTTAATGTATTTAAAGATTGTGAAAATCATTTAACACACCACCAAATACTTAGTTTGATGGATATGAACTTGCAAAAAAGTAAAGAAAGTGAATGCATTGTATGATGATGCATTTCAATCAATTGCTCCACATCGTGGATCAGATCGGCAACCTAGGTGCATATGAATTATAAAATTTGCAAAGCAGCCTTTACAAAACCAAATATCCAAGGGATTCAACGATCTATGTCAATTATACAAGTATCGACCAAATACCTAACCCTGAAATAGAACGACGGTTAATTTGCCTTTTGACCTACCCACTATAGGATGAAATAGTAAGATCTATTGGTTAGATTTTATATTTCAACATCTAATCTACAAGATTTACAGAAGACGAGAGTAATCAAAGATTGAACTTAAAGAACCAGAGCTTTAGAATCGTGGAACTTACAGAGAGAGAGAGAGAAGCACTCGAGAGTCAAATGAAGCTAATCCTTTTTTTATTCTCAAATCGTCCCTTTTAAGTAGTTAGTAAAAGGATCCACGTGGCCCAGTAACAAGGGGCTAGCTGTTAAAATGCATGTCCTGCTTCAACTAAGATATGCTGCTGACGACTCTTGCATCACTGCCTGCAGAAGAAACATAGCTATCCATTATCAATATATAGAAATCTTAAGCAACTTTTAAATTTGCTTACAATTGTTTTTGTACCTATGTGTGCTCAATTTTTTTCAATTATACAAGTATCAACCCAATACCAAACCCTAGAACAGAACAAAGTTAAATTACCTCTTGATCTATTGTACATGCTTGTGCATGTAGGAGGTGGGAATTGTCGAAATCCCATGTGCCCATGCAATCAGGGGTGGACCCTGTGCAAACTCAGTGCAGGCATATGCTTGCACTGAATTTTAGGCCATCCCCACAGCCCATGTTTAAAAAAAAAAAAAAATTCTGAAATGGACCAAATAATTAACAAAACCTTTCCCTTAATCCTTGACAGACCTTTCCCTTTATATAACAAACCTTTCCTTTTAACAGACAATCCCCACAGCCTAGATTTTTAAAAAAAGAGTTGTTTTTTTTTTTTTTTACAATATGAAATTAGAGAAGGGATTTTCAATAAATTGTAATGACTAAGTGCCATTTGTATTCCATTATGAAAAATCAATTGCAATAATCCACATTTCAATTGAGTCGATTTAGTTATGGATTGAACCTAGATTTTTATCTTTTTCCTTCGCCGAGCTAATGCATTTTGAGAATGGATCAATGGATTTTAATGTATTTAAAGATTGTGAAAATCATTTAACACACCACCAAATACTTAGTTTGATGGATATGAACTTGCAAAAAAGTAAAGAAAGCGAACGCAATGTATGATGATGCATTTCAATCAATTGCTCCACATCGTGGATCAGATCAGCAACCTAGGTGCATATGAACTATAAAATTTGCAAAACAGCCATAATAAAACCAAATATCCAAAGGATTCAACGATCTATGTCAATTATACAAGTATCGATCAAATACCTAACCCTAAAATAGAACGATGGTTAATTTGCCTTTTGACCTACCCACTATAGTATGAAATAGTAAGATCCATTGGTTAGATCTTATATTTCAGCATCTAATCTACAAGAATTTACAGAAGGCGCGTAATCAAAGATTAAACTTAAAGAACCCAAGCTTTAGAATCGTGGAACTTACAGAGAGAGTAAGAGAAGCACTCGAGAGTCAAATGAAGCTAATCCCTTTTTTATTCCGAAATCGTCTCTTTTAAGCAGTTAGTAAAAGGATCCACGTGGCCCAGTAACAAGAGGCTAGTTGTTAAAATGCATGTCCTGCTTCTACTAAGATATACTGCTGACGACTCTTGCATCACTATATGCAGAAGAAACATAGCTATCCATT
This sequence comes from Fraxinus platypoda, assembly GCA_903798405.1. Taxonomy (NCBI): domain Eukaryota; kingdom Viridiplantae; phylum Streptophyta; class Magnoliopsida; order Lamiales; family Oleaceae; genus Fraxinus; species Fraxinus platypoda. The sequence goes on along the minus strand of CAIGRT010120305.1, from coordinate 2,916 downwards.
ATCAATATATAGAAATCTTAAGCAACTTTTAAATTTGCTTACAATTGTTTTTGTAACTATGTGTGCTCGATTTTGTTCAATTATACAAGTATCAATCCAATACCAAACCCTAGAACAAACAAGGTTAAATTACCTCTTGATCTACTACACATGCTATGCATGTAGGAGGTGGGAACTGTCGAAATCCCATGTGCCCATGCAATCAGGGGCGGACCCTGTGCAAGCCCAGTGCAAACATATGCTTGCATTGAATTTTGGGCCATCCCCACCGCCCATGTTTAAAAAATAAATTTCTGAAATGGGCCAAATAATTAACAGACTTTCCCTTAATCCTTAAGAGACCTTTCCCTTTAACAGACAATTCCCACAGCCCAGGTTTAAAAAAAAAAAAAAAAAAAATCTGAAATGAGCCAAATATAATTCAATATAACTATTAAATTTTTTTGAAATGGGAGGCGGGCCAAATAATTTATAATTGTGACTCTAGTCTTCCAATTTCAAAACATGTGTGATTAATTTGAATTCTTGTGTCATGCTTCAGAATCTTAATTATGCATTTTCTTTATCTTAAATTAACACTTGTTTATTTTATGGTGAAGACAGTTATGGAAAGATTTTAGAAAAGAAAATCTCACGTGAAGGATAAATTGCGTAATTGGATTGGAGATGAGTGGATGAATGATATCCTTGTTGTTTATGTTGAGAAAGATATATTTTTAAAGATTGTAATTATATAAAGATATCAAAGTATGAAAACTCGTAAAGAACAATTGTAAGATATTTTATTTTTAATAAAATGTTTGTGTTATAGTGTTATTACTTTTTATACATTTGCTAGTATAGTTTGCACTGGGAAAACTTTCTGTGTCCGCTTCCATCCACATTCATTTTACCTTCTCCACTGCAAACGTTACCTTCTCTGTTGTAAATGAAGAGTGAAAATAAGAAAAGTCAAACCACAATTTCTAGACCAAGAAGGTGCTATCCTAGTTCCATCTTTTAAGGTAAATTTTATCTTTACTTCTCATTATTGAAACCCCTAATCTTTCAGTTCCTTAAAAGTATTTTTAACTTTTGAAGGTTGAGATTCAGATCAAGTGTAGACTAGACCTTTCTTTTTCTTTCTCTCATGAAATCAAGTGGATGACTTGGGGAAATCGTGATCCGGTTGGCCGTGTCCGGGTGAACCAGCGGTTAAGCAATTTTGGAGCCGATTTTATAAACTTGATCGAACTGGTTTCCCGGTCGTTGATTTTTTTGGTCGAACCGGTTGGTCCAATTCGATTTTCATAACATTGCTAAAGTTTAAGATGTCAAGTTTTGACCACTAAACTTATTCAAACATTGGACGTTACTCACTGGTTAACATCCGTTTTAAATTGTTAATGTAATTAGTGACGTAGCTAACAGAATGCACATGTGACGTCCTATCACGACGTTAACAAATATCGCATCTTCAATTGCTCGTTGAATTTTGAACAAAAATCTTTGATTGCTTACTAAACTTTGAAAAACGTTTTAGATTGCTGACTGAAGTTTGATGAAGTCGAATTTTGGCCACTAAACTCATAAAAATGACGTCGACTTGTTGTATGTTAAAAAAAATGTGTACCGCATGCGCATTGGTCGCTTAAAAGTAATAAAGTGGACAAACGAGTTCGAGTTGTCAATCTTACTAGAAATGATTACTCAATTACAAAGTAGTTAAATTTAATTTTAACATAATGTTATGGAATTTTAAGCTATTTTCATTATTTAAAACTTCAAATTTATTGTGTGTTTTGTTGTTAAAATTAAAATAAAATAAAATTTAAATTTTGCAACGAAACAAATAATAAATTTAATTAAATGAATTTTGTAACGAAATACACAGTAAATTTAATTAAAATTTGGATTTTTCTAATGAAACACACAATTCATTTAATTGAATTTATTGTGTGTTTTGTTGCAAAATTCAAATTTTAATTTAATTTAATTTTAACAACAAAACAAATTTTTTTTTTGAATTTTTCAAATAATGAAAATAATTTAAAATTCTACAAAAATATGTCACAATTAAATTTAACTATTGTGTAATTAAGTAATCTATTACGCCTCAAAATCGAGGCTCAAGAAGAAGCCCACACCTCAAAATCGGGGCTCAAGAAACCCAAACAAAAGGCCCAAAGTCACCTCACCTGAAGCACCCTATGTAAGCAGAAGTTTCGTGGCCGAAACGAAGCGCCACATGCTACAAAACAACAATAGAGAGGTGATCCATTGCTTCAGTCGAGCACTGTGCAAGTGGTCAGGCCTTGAAGCCAAAGCACTGTGTAAGTGCCCGAGGCCCTGAAACCGAAGCACTGTATAAGTGGCCGAAGTCCACATTATCGAAACTTCGTAAATGAGTATCTTTCATATTCACATCTCCCAAATGATCTTTTACATAAGGATCTAATGCGAATGATTGATATGACCCATGTTGTAGCAGAATGTCAAGTTTTGTCAGCCTACTATATAGGTATTAGACCTAGGCCCTAAAGTGGATACCTTTTTGGAGTGCATTAAATCACGCATGGCCTAGTATGTATGATAGGATGCCTACGCTAGGACGCTTTGAATGAGGAGATGAAGCTACATGCCTCTTTATCCAACGATTATCACTTTATCTCTACTACTATAAAAGATCGCAACATGTTATTTGAAGGGTAATGCAACTTAAAACACTACAAGCTTTGTACGATTATTCTTTCCCATTTTACATACTCTCATACACACACTTAGGGATGTCAATGGGCCGAGCCGAGCCGGCTCGGCCCATACCCACACGAGCTCGGCTCGTGCTCGCACGAGCCGAGCTCGTGTGGGTATGGGCCGAGCCGGCTCGGCTCGGCCCATTGACATCCCTAGGCTCATACTTTATTTACTTTTGAATTT
>CAIGRT010120291.1:0-16245 GCA_903798405.1 Fraxinus platypoda | reverse complement strand
GATGGACGAGATTGTTCGGAGATATCTTTGGTTATGATAGCGAAAGTTTTGAACTCACAAGGCTATGCACATTTATAATATAACATATGTAGCCTAAGTAGGAGATTGTTGGGTTTTTATTTATCATCTGGGCCTACATATGTAATTAAGTGTGTATTAAAAAATTATCTTAAAGTTAAGCCCAATTAAAGTGATTTAATAAAGAATTAGAGTCATGGGCTTTGGGCATCTAAATAAGTGTGAGCCGAATTATATGTGTAGAAATCGGATTCATTAGAGCCATATTTGATGATAGGTCAAATACATATAGAAATATAAATATGGTTATGATCCACAATTCATATATAATTTCTCATTCTTTGTGTCATCTCATCAATACAATAATATAAGAGAAAACATATTAAAGAGGAAGATCCAAAACCCACAATTAAGAACAGACAATCTACAATTAAGAAACAAGAAGAAGGAATTAAGACAATTAAGATTATAGAGTAAGAAACCAAAAATCAAGATCAATAATCAAAAGAGTCGATATTCAAGATTCAAGATTTGGTGTTAAAGAATTTTTTTCAATGAATTAAAGTATGTTCCGCACTTTATAATTCTCTTAGTGATTTGATATGAAGGATTTTGGTAATAAAGCAATTAGGTTTTAAAGTTCTTATGATTTAAAGATTTAATAAAATTCTAACAAGTAATATATACATGATGGAGTTGGAACGAATAAAACTAGTGCACATTAATATTATCGTTTAATAGAAGTTATATAAATATATATAAGAAAACTACATTTATATATATAATCGTGGTCAGTATATTTTTATTTCACAAAATAGCTATACATACGATAAAGTAATATGTACCTAATAAAGTTGGAGCACATAAAATTGGTACACACTAATAATGTCATGCAAAAAAAGTTGTATACCATTATATATACAACAATTTGACATTTATACAAATTGAAGACATTGTTGTATATACATATTTTTTTGATGTCCCCGAAATGAATTATACGTATTAATAGTATATACAAGAAAACTACATACAAATGTGATCAATTTATTTTTATTTCACAAAGAACTAAATATAAAAGAAAGTAATATACACCTTATGAAGTTGGAAAAAATAAAACTGGTACACATTAATATTGTTGTGGGAGGATGTTTTATAGCATTATATATACAAGAAACCTACATTTATAGAAGCTAAAGAATAGTTGTATATACATGTTTTTCTGATGTCCCTGAACGGATTATACGTGTTTAAACGAATAATAATGGTACACATTAATATTGTCGTGAAAGAATGTTATATCATTATATATACAAGACAACTATATTTATACAAATTATTTATATTGTTGTATATTCATGTTTATTGGATGTCCCGAAATAGGTTAATGTTTTTTATTGTATATACAAGAAAATTACAAATAAATGTGATCAATGTATTTTCATTTCGCCAAAAACTAAACTTAAAAGAAATAAATACCTAATGAAGTTGGAACGAATAAAACTAGTACACATTAATATTGTCGTGTAAATGGTTCTATTATAATGTGTGAAGTTGGTTGAATGTGAAATTTTGTATTTAGGTTTGTGTCCATAATTTCTGTAGGTGGTGGAATGTGAAAAATTTGTAATTCGTTATGAATTCACTTGTTTGATCTATACATACATATATTTAATGATACATATGTAAATTTATTTCAATGTTTGAACTCCAAAATTGTCCTTGGTGACTATTCTATGGTCCAGGATTTGGAAAGAATCTATACAGAAAATCCTTTTTTTTTTTGTAACTTGTGCAATTTAAATTAATTAATGTTGAGCACTTGTGCCAAAAAATGGGTTGGCGATGATGTACGAAAGCTTTGAGTTTGTAATTTGTAACGACATGTTTGAACAATGTACCAATAGCACAATTTAAATTATTCCAATCAATTGTTGAAAGCTCATATGTTGAGGTGAATAAAGAAATTGATAGTATTGTGCTAGATAACGCTTCATCATATGCTATTTATACTAGACCACAAATTTAAAATGAGTTCTTGTACATCATGGTCTATAGAGTAATGATGATGATGATTTGTGATAAACTTAGAGAAATGGAATTTTGTATTCTTGCTGATGAAGTACGAGACGAAGTTAAGCGAGAGCAAATGACAATTGTCTAGAGGTTCCAATGATGGTAATTTAGCTTAACGTTTCTTTGATACCAAATCGGTTAGAAATACTATATCATAAAATCTAAAAACAGATATATAGATATCCTTGTTCTCAACAATCTTCGCGTTCAAAAAATTTGAGGCCAATGGTATAATGGTGCTGGTAATACGCGTGGTACTTTGAATGAACTTTAGACATTATTTCTTAGAGGTTGTTCGTATGCATATTATGTCATCAATTTTGCGTATGGACTACAATTGGCATTGGTATTTGCAACCAAGGATATGAGATGTTATTTGGAGATTTTTTTCTTATTTGGAAAATATTGTTAATCTTTTTAGGTCTTCTCATAAACACATAAGTGACTTACAAAATGACCAAGGAAATTTAGCTCATGTTAGTAAATGATGAATGTAAGTTTGGCAGAGAGACTAATCAATTGGTAGTTTGCAACGATCATCAGCTATTCGCTGAAGTTCTCATTTTGGATCTATTTGGACCTTGATAAATATGTATGTCGCAACGTACAAGGTCTAGAGAATTTAAGTGATAATTGTAAAACTACAAGTTCTCGCAATGAAGATTACAATGTCTACATAGTGATTACAAGCTCTGAATTTGAATTCATCTTGCTTTTGATAGATAAAATTATGGGAATCACAAAAATTCTTTTTCAAGCCTTTCAAAATAAATCTCAAGACATCTTGAATGCTATGAGGTTAATTTCCTCTATGAAAAATCTACTTCAAGTGTAAAAGAAGATGGTTGGGAAGATTTTCTAGACAAGATGTTTTTTTTTTTTTTTTGTTTACACTATAATGTTGATGTACTAGACTTAGATTGTGTTTATCAGGTTGGTCGTTCTCATCAATAGCATGAGTAAGTTGAGCATCATAACCACTTTGATGTTTTCAAGTAAAATATATTCAGAATTGATATAGTTAAATACTAGATTTAATCAGATATCAATCGAACTCCTTCTTCTTAATGCAGCTTTGGATCTTGGAAATTCTTCAGTCATTAACAGGATATTTGCAATCTTGCATCGAAGTTCTATCCTCAAGATTTTAGTGAGTAAGATATTCATTCTTTGACATTGAATTGAAACATTATCAATTTGATGTGATGATTGATCCTTAGTTTTAGTAAATATTTGTACTTTCTTCAATTATATCTAAGGTTCTAAAATGTGTAATGCGTAGCAATACATTTCGGTCGAGTGTCAAGCATTACAAGCATATGCATGCCTATGTGATGCATAAACGTAATTATGTGTTTTTCAATTTTTAATATTATTTTAAATTTATAAACTAATAAATAAATAAAATAATGTATTTTTTGAACTTTATACACATTCTTCAATTTTTTTTAGAAAAAAATATTGCTCAAAATCATAAATGTTATAATTACTTGAACTTTATACATATTCTTCAAAATTTCAACAAAAACATATTGTTCAAAATCATAAATACTACAATTACTTGATAATCAATTCCTACTTGTCATGTAATCACTAAAACTAAGTCTTGTCTAACTCTCTATCGAATTCCAATTCAATCTCAATTTCTTCGTCCAAGTCATTTGTCATGTCATCCAGTGCCAAATCATATTCATCGAGCTCCCTTATTTCAACTTGATAATTTCTATTACTTCTTGTAGATGGTAGGATATCATTTTCAACCTTCTCCTCATCATCACAACCATCAACAATCTAAGATTGTACATTACTAGCATCACTTGCTAGTAAAACTAAGGGAAGACCAAAGAGGAAGGAGGTGCTTGGAATAGATAGTTTGCAACTCTACTAAAAGTTTCGTTTGATTTTTTATTTTTCTAAATGTCAAAATCTTACATATTTCTGTATTCATGTGCTTGTGTGATTTGGGTTTATTTGATGTTTGTTGGGCTCAATTTGCTATTTTAAGTTATACAAGTGGGTTGGGCTTTGTTATGCTAATTTTAACACAATTTTTAACAAAAAATATGTGTGTTTTGGTGTTTAAGCTTGCATATGCAGTTAAGGAAATGGATTGACCACATTATTACATGCATGCTCTATATGCGGGACGTTTCAAAAATGTCTCGAGCATATGTGCGCATTTTAGAAGACTGATTATATTGGGAGTTGGTTGTAAGGAAAAGGTCGGACACTTAAATTATTAGGACTAGATTGATTCAACTTGTTGAATACTACTATTTTTGAAAACAATTATTAATTGATCTTTTTCAGCAATGAAATGTGTCAAGATAGAAATTCTTAATAAAATGAAGGATGATTTTCTTGTTGATTGTAGACACTCTACATTAACCATCATCTTGATAAGAAAATAGATTTAAATTAAGTGATAAACGAGTTTTATTCTATAAAACCTTGTCAAGCACAACTTTTTTACTCTATAAAACCTTGTCGAGCATGACCACAATAAGCATGTTGGGAAAATATTAATTTGTCATTTGGGCATGTACATGTAATTAATTACGTATAAAGGCTATCTTAAAGTTAAATTCGTTTAAATTAATCTAATAAGGAATTTAAGTTATTGAGCTATGGGCATCTAAATAAAGTGCATGCTAAACATGTGTAGAGACCGAATCCATTAGGGTTGTATTTGAAGATGGGTCAAATAGATATAGAATATAAATAGTGTTATAATCCGCAATTCATATGCTATTCTCATTCTTTATGACATCTCATCAATACAAGAATACAAGAGAAAACATACTGAAGGGAAGATTGAAAACTCACAATCAATAATAGAAAATTAACAATTAAGAAAAAGGAATTGTGACAATCAAGATTATGGAACAAGAAGCCAAAGTCAAAGACAATAACTCAAGAATTAATAGAAATAATATTCAAGACTAAAGATTAAGAAACCAAACATGAAGAGATTGCAGTTGTTCTTCAAAATTCAAGATCCGAAATCAAGATCTAATAAAGAATCATTCCCAATGGATTAACGTATGTTCTGCATTTAATAATTATCTTGGTGATTTGAAATGGGGGATCTTGGCAATAAGTAATTAGATTTTTAAGTTCTTAAAATTTAGGGTTTCATAAAATTATAACAAGTGGTATCAGAGCCAACTCCATGTTAAACTATTGAGAACAAAGAGAGAATTTTAGGGTTAAAATTCATACTTTGGATTGTGAATTTCAAGCCCTAAATCTTAAAAATTCGGAATTTGTTTGGAAAATTTTCGAAAAAGGATGAACAGGGCAGTCAGAGTGCTACAGGGCCACGCCTGGGTGCTATAACACCCAGGGGCTGTCCTTTTGCAGTGCGGCAGTGCCACAGTGTTGTAGTACCCGACCTTTGTCCGGATTTTAAATTTTTTTTGGAAACAAAAATAAAAAGGTAAAGGGAAATCAAATTCAAATCTTGGGTTTCTTTTGGATTATTAATTTTCCAAAATAGATTGATTGAAACAACATGTACCAAAGTAACCTCTATTGTCTAAANTGATTGAAACAACATGTACCAAAGTAACCTCTATTGTCTAAATTAATTTATTTGGAATATTAGGAAGGTTGTGTGTACGTAATTCATGCGGCTATTCACCGGCCCAAAGGAAGGTCAATATTTGGCCAAATTATTTGCACACATGTGGTAATAAATATATGACAATTATAAAGTTTCTTTTTATGCGAGCATTGAATCGATCCAAAGATAGACTTAAGTTTGACATGGTTTATTGTAAATATTTGATTACTCCACTAGAGTACCACTTATAAGTTGATATTTATGTCTAAAGACTAAATGTCAATGTTGTGCTTGATCTCTTGTGATGGAGCCCACCATTATTTGAATTTATTGATTGTCCTATAGGATTCTCATGTGAACGTATTAATTAGATTTAAATTCTATATTCAGTTAATCCTTCCACTTCTACAATGTCTGCCAACATGAAATCAATTTTTGTGCTTGAACCGAACTTTAAGGGCTGGAAAGAGAATATTTGTATCGTTCTTAGCGGTATGAATTTAGACCTTGTGTTAAGGACTGAACAACGTACTATTCTTATGGATAAGAGTTTGCTAATACAATGGGACTTGGATAAGTGGAATCGTTCAAACCATATAAATCTTATGATCATGAAGTGTGAAATTCCAGCAACATTAACTACTATCAAAAAATCTCTTAAAAAAATTGAAAAAAAAAACGATAAGGCCGAAACTAGTAAGCTTCTAATGAACTTGATTCTACTAATTATAAAGATAAAGGAAACATAAGGAAGTACATTATGTGTGTGTCTCATCTTGCTTCAAAATTAAAGGCATTAAAGTTTGAGTTGTCTGATGACTTGCTCGTGCATTTGATTTTAATTTCTCTTCGTGCACAATTCCGTTAATTTAATGTCGTTATAGTTGTTAAAAGGATAAGTGAACTCTTAATGAGCTCATTTCATATTATGTGTAAGAATAAGAAAGTCAAAAGCAAGAGAGAACTGAATGTACTCACTTGGCAAGTACCTCTAAGGACAAGTTAAAAAATTAGGAAACTGCATCTGGTTTAGCTCAAAAGAAATAGCAAAAGCCTAAAAATGATAAATCATCTAGTTGCTACTTTTGTGGAAATCAGGAACACATAAAGAAAGATTGTACTAAATACCACACATGACGTGCAAAGAAAAGTACACTTCTCACTCTGTTTTGTTTTGAGGTTAATTTAGTTTCAATACCAAGACAAATTTGGTGGATAAATTCTAGTGCTACTACTCACATGAGTGTGTCTATGTGGGGTTGCCTGAATAGTCAAAAGCCAATTGATGTTGAAAGATTTATCTATATGGGATGATGGCAAATCAGTTAAAGTTGAGGTTATAAGGACTTCTAGATTATTAAAGACTGGTTATTATTTGGATTTGAGATAGACATTTAGGGTACCGTCTTTTAGACGAAATTTGATTTCTATTTCTACGTTGGACAAATTCAATTACTCTTGTTCGTAGAAATAGTCAGTTGTCTTTTTTTAATTCAAATATTATGGGTATCAATTCTTTACCTGGTTATGATAACATATATTTCCTTAATACGGTTGCCTCTAAAGAAACTTTGCATGTGAACTCATGTGATATTAAACATAAATTAATTAGTGAGAATTCTGTTTCGTTATGACACAAGTGATTAGGTCACATCTCTCAAAAGAGAATGTAAAAACCTTTTCGGAAGAAATTCTTGATCCCCTTAATTTTTCAGACTAAGTAGTTATGTTAATTATATTAAGGGAAACCAAACAAATATAAGGAGGTTAGATGCCATAGAACTTCGAACATCTTAGAACTAATTCATATAGATATTCGTGGGCCATTCCCTTCGATTTCTTGAAATGGTAATAGCTAATTACTACGTTCATAGACATTTTTCTTGTTATGACTATCTATATCTTATTCATGAGAAATCTCAATAACTGAATATGTTCAAAACTTACAAGGCTAAGGTTGAAAATCAACTCAACAAGAGAATAAAACATATTAGAAATGGTCGTGGTGATGAATACTATGACAGATATGATGGATCAGGAGAACAATGTCCAGGACTTTTTGCTAAATTTCTAGATAAATGTGAAACCATCCCATAGTACACCATGACGGGTCCCCTAGCATAAATGGTATTACTCAGAGATGAAACATAACACTTAAGGACATGGTAAGAGTATGGATTTCACATTGCCAGAGTATTTTTGGGAAGAAGCACTAAAGACTTCAATTTAAATTCTCAATAAAGTTCCAAGTAAAGCAACTGTTAAGTGGTTACAAAATTTTAAAGATCCCATTATTAGATCAATTTTTGAAATAGGAAATGCTCGATTTTTTGAGAATGTAGAGTTTGCCCGGGGATAAGGTTTTAAGGTTAAAGATTCTGTCTTTGAGAAAGGATATGTATCCCTTCTGTTGTAATTAACAATGATTGGGACCAAAAATAAATTCTTGCTCTTCCAGAAGAACAAACTCAACAACCTCAAGAACAAATGTCATTAAGGAAATCCACTATAGAAATGGGAAAGACAATTTTTGATAACGTTATAATCTTTCTCCAATAAAATAATGATGGAATTGGGTTGATGGAAGAATGTCTAACCAATCAACTTTCATGAAGTCATGCAAAAGAATAATTCTCAAGAGTGAATTGATGTCATTAATAAAGAAATAAAGTCCATGAAAGAAAACGTTTGGGAACTCATCCCGTTGCCTGAAGGTGCAAAACTCATTGGTTGTAAATTGATATTTAAAACTAAGAAGGATTCAAATGATGATGTGGAGAGATATAAGGCTCGTCTTATTGCAAATGACTTTACCCAAAAGGAATGTATTGACTTTAAAAAAAACTTCTCTCCGATTTTTACGATAAACTCTTTTAGGATAATTATGGCACTTGTGACACATTTTTTTATTTTAAATTACGTCAGATGGTTTACGAATTAAATAAATCTATATATGGGCTTACGCAAGATTCTCATCAATGATATCACAAATTTCATTAAATAATTATCTCGTTTGGTTTTAAGATGAATGTAGTTGATAATTGTATATATCACAAGTTCAGTGGGAGTAAACATATTTTGGTATTTGATATCGTTGACATACTGTTTACATACAATGATATATGTTTATTGCACAAAATCAAGAGATTTCTGTCATGAAATTTTGAAATGAAAAATTTTGGTGACGCATCTTTTGTGTCAGGGATACAAATCAATGTGATTGTTCTTAGGGTATTTTTGAATTATCACAAAAGAGTTATATCGACAAAGTTCTTAAGAGATTTGTGATGCAGTAATGTAACCCAGGTGATACCCCTATTGCTAAGAGAGACAAGTTTAGTCTCAATCAATTCTCTAAGGATAAACTTAATGAAATTCCTCGTGTTTCAGTAGTTGGGAGTTTAATGTATGCTTAAATTTGGACATATCTTAATATAGCATTCATTGTTGGAATGTTGGGCAGATATTTAAGTAACTCTGGTATGGATATTTAGAAAGCAGTAAAACGGGTTATTCGGTATCTATAGAGAACTAAGGATTACATGATCATATATAGAAAATTAAACCAATTGGAGATCATTAAATATTATGCTCGTGGAATATAACTGCTGAATTGTCACTGGGCTGCACATTCTGGATGAAAATGAAAGACCACTCAAGTTATTTTATGATAATAGCAGTTTTGAATTTCAATAAGAGCTCGATTATGTCAAAGTTTGTAAACAGTAATTTATTAGTTGTTAAGGAAATAGTTCAGAGTAGTTAGGTTTCTGTGGAGCATATTAAGACAAACTATATGATTATGGATCCACTTACTAAATGACTACCACCCAAGATCTTTGATGAGCAATACTTACATGTGTGTTGCATCTTTTGATGATATATCAGTTTAGAAGGAGTTTGTATTAGGATGTTGCTTGTTTTAAACACATAATTTTATCCATGGATATTCATTTTAATTCAAAAATAAAGTATTCAGTTCAATTTTTACCCTGATTAAAGTTTTTTTTTTATCCTATTAAAGTATAAGGTATTAAAGCATAAGGTATAACCAATTGGAAATATGCATGTTTGGATCATATTACATGTAATTTTCATGCTACACATCCACAATTGATCTATGTCATTTGATTGTATTGATATACGTGACTATTGATGGGTCTAGTTATGATATTTGTAACGAAGACCGCATTGATCCTATATTGATATAATCAATGGATGAAATTGTTCGAAGATGCTTTTGGTTATGATAGCAAAAGTTTTGATGTTGTAAGGCTGTACACATTTATAAGGTAACATATTAATTGATGGACGAGATTGTTCGAAGATGCTTTTAATTATGATAGCAAAAGTTTTGTGCTCATAAGCTTATATACATTTATAATGTATCATATGTGGCCCAAGTGAAAGATTGTTGGGAAAATAATAATTTGTCATGTAAGTCTGCATATGTAATTAATTGTGTATAAATGATAAACTTAAGCCCATTTAAAGTGATCTAATAAAAAATTTAAATTATTGGGCTTTGTGCATCTAAATAAAGTGTGGGCTAAATATGTATAGAGACTGAATACATTAGGATTGTATTTGACGATGTGCCGAATACATATGAAAATATAATAGGGTTATGATCCTCAATTCATATGTGATTCTCATTCTTTGTGTCATCACATCAACACAAAAATATAAGAAAAAGCATATTGAAAAGAAAGATCAAAAACCCACAATAAAAAATATGAAATTAACAATGGAAGAATCGAGAAAATCAAGATTGTGGAGCAAGAAGTCAAAGTCAAGAACAAGATTAAGAAACCAAATTTGAAGATATTGCAGTTGAACTTCAAGATTCAATAATAAAGAATCATTATCAATGAATTAAGTTATGTTCTGCATTTAATAATTCTAATGGTGATTTAACATGGAAGATCTTGACAAAAAAGTAATTAGGTTTTTAAGTTCTTAAAATTTTAGAGTTTCATAAAATTCTAACAAAGCAATCTCATATTTTATATTAAATTCTTGATTACAATATAATTTATGTTTGAAAATGGTTTTGGATTATTGATGACTTAAGTCAGTCCATTAGAATACTTTAATGCAAGTTGTTATGGACAGGGCCAGAGTTTGAAGTAAGGGGACTAAAATTTGGTGATGAGGGGGGGGGATATATATATATATATATATAACAACTTGCATTAAAGTATACTAATGGACTTAAGTCATCAATAATCCAAAACCATTTTCAGACCTATTTATATATGCAACTGAGATTTAGATAGAGCCTTAAGGTGGGGCAGTTGGAAAAATTCAAATGGTGCATTGAGTCTCCATCAAAGGATGATTTCTTCAATTCTATCGCTCATTATTTGGGCACCCACCACAGCTTTTTTTGTCGGCCTTTTGTCCTCTCTTGACCCACCCTCCCCCCTCCACCCAACATGCACACTCATCTTCTTCATTGAAAAGTTTCTTTATTTTTTGATTTTTTCTGAACTTCTCACTTATTGTTATTAAGACCACTAAGGGTCGATCTAAAGGTCATTAGACGTATATTTCTTTGTTTTTGTTTGCTTACTGAAAGTAAGGTTTTCGTACCCTCCTAAATCCTTCGCGTTTTCGTGTTCTTTATTTGATAAATTGGTATAGAACCATACCGAACATAAACTGCCATGAGTGGTAAGAAATTTATCTATAAGAATGTTTTAGTTAGGAAATAAGGTAACTACTTGAAAAATATTCCTCCATAATTCTTGAAATATTTTTAGGCAAATTTTCCCATAAATTTTGATTTTCCCCTGAAGAACATATATATGATCATATTTAGATGTATGGTGATTGTACCTTGGAATTAGGTTTCCATTTCCCTGTTGCAATCAAACGGTCAAAGTGAAATTCGTTTTTCTCAAATATGATATTTTCCATGAAAAATGTGACAATTAAATAGTGCCTTAGAGTTTAGAATCATTAGAAAGGACATTCAATAAAGCAAAAGGGAAGATGGTGTAATATATGCTTTGACAACAGCTTTAAAAGTTAAGATGCCATGCATAGACGTTAGACTTTCCTTTCCATCCTATTATTAATTAATTTGTATCATATAGTAACAAAATTAATCTATTTCCTTATCTCGATGAGCCGAAACCAAATCTCTTATTTTGTGTGGACTAACAGTTCGATAGATCTACGTCGTAATTGAGAATATTCACTGCTAATTAAAGTTCTGATCGAGGTTCGATCGTCACAAATGAAGCATAGAGAATTTGTTTCGTATGCTTTTCTTCTTCGAGCTTTTCAGAGACCCTTTTTTAGATAAGTGAATTCCTTGTTTAAAAGGCATTGTGTCTTTCTTGGAATTTCTCTTTTTCACAGAAGAAAAGGGAGTTGTTTTAGACATTTCATTTAATATTAATACAGTTACACATAAACAACCAAACACTAGACTAGAATACCTTGGAATTGGATATAAGAGAAAAAAAAGACTTTAGTGGGTAACGACAATAAATTAGGAATCTAGAATTCCTCCATTAATCAAGAGTCAAAAAGCAGAAGCCCACCACAATATATACAAGTATATTTACAATCACTCTCAAGAGAATTAAAAATATTAAATGATATTTTATATATAATTTTAAATGATGTCACCGATATAGAACTAGGGTCATTCCAAAAGGTTAACGTATTAAGTAGGATAACTCAATTCCTACTAGTCGATGTGCATTTTTTCGCAGACAAAGGTTCAAAGGAAAACAAATAAAATATGGAGTGTGATTAGTACAGTCAAAACAAACACAATCCCTTATTTTCTCTTTTCCTGCTCCCATCATCTATAAAGTAAAGCCAACACACAAACCACTCAAAACATTCTTTTCTTGCATCAAAAACAGCTGCAGACAAAGGAGCTGAAATATCTCTACCTTAAAGACATCCAATTGCTTTTTTTGCAACTTTTTTTCTTCGTACGAATTCATGGATACTTCTCACTGGACGCAGGTGCGTAGACTTCTCTATAGTCTAAACATTCTCTTGCAATTTTTCCAAGTTTTTTTCTGAGATGCAGAAGAAGGATGCAGGTTTCAAGACTGAATTATGTATTTTATACAAATTAATGAAATTTAACTGGAATTCCTTAACGTTCTTTCCTTTTATGTTCCTTATCTTGTTGCCCCTATTTCATTTTATTTTGGAACTTCAATTAGTTTCATATAGTTTATTATTAGATGAAAGCACTGCACTTTTGTTTCTTCCACTTTTTGCATGTGTGGTAATCAATAAATTAAGCCAAACGATTGAGAAAAAGGTATTCTTCCATATTATTCTTAATTTGTTTCATCTTTTCAATTTCAATATAGGATTCTCAAAACTATAGTTACCCAGTCTTGTCGGTCAAATATAATTTTCTCTAACAGTATGTTTGCTATGCTACATAATTAGACAGTAACGAACAGTATAATAAACAGGATTTTAGCTTATTTTCCAGTTGGATTTCAGGAAATTGGTGTGGAAAAATCCATGGCAGAAATAG
The DNA here is from genome assembly GCA_903798405.1 of Fraxinus platypoda. Taxonomy (NCBI): domain Eukaryota; kingdom Viridiplantae; phylum Streptophyta; class Magnoliopsida; order Lamiales; family Oleaceae; genus Fraxinus; species Fraxinus platypoda. The sequence goes on along the minus strand of CAIGRT010120291.1, from coordinate 3,067 downwards.
CTGCAAATACATGCTCAAGGCCAGGAGTAGAGAAAAAGGCGAGGCCACAAAATGAACAAGCCCTAAATTGTCCAAGGTGTCATTCGACGAACACGAAGTTTTGTTACTACAACAATTACAGTCTTACTCAACCAAGATACTTCTGCAAGACTTGCAGAAGGTACTGGACTGAAGGTGGCACCCTCAGAAATGTTCCTGTGGGAGGCAGTTCGAGAAAGAACAAGAAATCTACATTAAGTTCATCGTCATTATCAATATCAACATTCGATTCATCCCATAATAAACTTCCTGATCTGAACCCTCCAATTATCTCTCAGTTTTCTGATCAAAACCCTAACGGGCAAGATCTTAACTTAGCTTTTTCTGCAGCTCCACCACAGTTCTATCATGGTACTGTTCCTCATTTTCTTGAATTCCCTAAGATTGAGAACACCAATAACATCAACTCTTCTTCTTCTAATCCGGTTTCGGCCATAGATTTGCTAAGGACTGGAATAACTTCAAAGGGATTGAATTCCATTTTTCCTACACCAAATGTGGAAACTAATGCACTTCTTGCATCAGGTTTTCCAGTTCAAGAATGCAAACCAGCAGCCATTGGTTTTTCCTTTGATGGAAGGCCTACATTTCAACGACATTCGGGCACAGACGAAGTCAATAATCAGATCAACAAGGGACACCATAACTCAAATGGATACTGGAATGGAATGTTAGGTGGAGGATCTTGGTGAAAAGAAGAACAAGCACAGCCACTTTTTTTCATCTTCTTTTTTTTTTTTTTTTTGTCGATTTTCTTTGTTCCTTTTCATGGTTGGTTAATTAGTTGTATGGAGTTGTTTAGAACTAACATATTTACAAGATTTGTATGATTTTCTTTTCATTAATTTCTTCCTCATTTCACTCTTAATCATCCCGTTATTATTGGTTTCCTTCAATTCCTCTTATCAATAGTACTCCTAGCTTTAGCTAATCCTAGGTTTTATATTTTATGATTAATTTGTTTGAAATTGTGACGCAAAAGATAGAAAATAAAAAATTTCGTTCATTCTACACTAATACTCTAGATTTGTCAACATGGTCTATTAATTCACATTAATTGTCACAAAACTTGAATTTTTCTTCTTTGATCCTTCACATAGTCCACTATTTGTGCTGTCAACAGCAGATATAAAGGAACAAAATTTACCTGCCTCAAACAAAAATCTAACCTAATCAATTTTTATATATCCACTCAGTGTGAATAGCCTAAATACAGAGTTTTGCTATTCGTCTAAAGCCACGTGGGCCCAGACGAACAAGGGGTGACAAGGCCGATGTGGCCCTGTCTCACAAGCAAAACTCAAACAATTATCTTCCACCGCAAGTTATTAATTCAAACACAAAGGATTAATAGCAGAAAACCCCCCTAAAAATGTTTACAATTGAAATATATTCCATACCTATTGAAAATTGCAGAAAACCCCCTTATTTGAAATATTTTGTGCGAAATACCCCCCTACCGTCAGATTTTCCGTTAAGAATCGTAAAAATGTCAAAATTAAAAAGTAATAATTGCATTTTTAGTATCTAAACTTTTTATTCTTTACAAATTGTGCCCAAATTTTTTTTATGTATCACACACAATCTCAAACATTTGAAATTTTATTTGGAATGAGAAGAAGAAATGAAACTTTAGGCCACCGGATCCCACCACCAAAAGCCTCGTCTCATTCTCTTCTACAACCTCCAACCAACTGTCAGACATGAAACAACAAGAATCAACAGAAATCGTAGCCCAAAAACCCAATGTCGCGCACCGCTCTTCTGCTAGAAACCCCATCTCGGCGATGCCACGGTCGCTCACCACCTTCTATTGATAGCCCTCATCCAGATGATTAGGATTATGACCTAACATCAACTAATAATGCACGATTTCATTCTAATGATGATCAAACACATCCGACAGTCGCGAACTCTAATTTGCCTGCTACAATTCATGTTTCACGGGACATTGAATCAACAAATTGACATCAGTCAAGTCTTAATTAGGACCCTTCAACCATGAGTAACATTCCAATTTCATCAATTGCTCCAGAAATCGTTCCAATTTCAAATTCAAAGTTTGCCCCCCTTCTTGAGCGAACATACGACCCCCCCCCCCCCCTCCCTTCCATCAATTGGCCAATCTATTGTGCTCCAATCCACCAATTCAACCATGGACAATTCAATTCAGTCACATACAACAATGGGTCATAATCCAATTGTTCCAATTGATCCATTGAGAGAGGAGTAGAAACGGGGGAAGAATTTTGTCGGTTTTTTATTTAGTTTAGGGTGGGATGTGGTGGGGGTGGGTGGGGTGAGGTGAGGTGAGGTGAGGGTAGGGTGGAAGATAAGTTTTAAAGGTTTGGGAATTTGAGTGATACAAATAAAAGATTTTGGTATAATTTGTAAAAAAAATTAGGATCACAACCGTAATTACTTATTTTTAATTTTTACAATATTGTTTTTAACAGTAAAATTAACGGAATTGGACGGTAGGGTATTTCGTACAAAATGTTTCAGATATGAAGGTTTTCTGCAATTTTCAAATAGGGGAATGAATCGTAATTAAAAACGTTTTTAGGGGAGTTTTATGGGGTAATTGGCGCAAAACGTCCCTACCTATGACGGGTGTTGTGGAAAACGTCCCTACGTTTGATTTTTTGGTGCAGAACGTCCCTACCTTTGCATTTTCTTGCGCAAAACGTCCTTTTAACCCATTTTTAACATAAAATGACCATTATACCCTCCTATATAAATAAAACAAAAAAGAAAAGAAAAGAAAAATAAAAAATAAATTACAATCTGCTCCTAAACGTTTTAAAAAATGTAAATTAGTCCAAAATTTATAAAAATATTAAAAATTACAAAAAATTCTCCCCCCTCTTCTCGTCCGCCGCCGCCAAAACCATAACTCCCATGGTCCTCCTTCCCCCATTCCTTCCTTCATACTTTGGTAAAACTAATAAGAAAATCACAAATCACCCAACCCTCACCAAGAACCCTGAATCACAACAACCTAATTCGTCCCTAGATTTGAAGAATT
>CAIGRT010120254.1:0-16198 GCA_903798405.1 Fraxinus platypoda | reverse complement strand
AACAATCTAACAATTAAAAGATATAAGACATGTCCTGCAATATATTTTATTAAGGGCAAAAAAGGAATTTTAACAGTAAAAGATATTATTCTGTAAGAGATTAGGTAAAGAATTCGGTACGTGTAGTATGACCCAAAAAATATTGGTTGAAATGATAAATTATTTTTTAAGTTGTCCAATGACAATATATCACGTGACATATTGTCAACAATGATGTCAAAATTAGTGTACATCAAGCATTGTTCAAAAATAAAAAATATATGAAAAATCTTACTATACTTGTTATAATTCATATGATTATTGACCTATTTAAACTATTGGCTCCTGCTTCAATTGGTTAGTTAATACTCAAATCTCAAATTTAGGGAATGTTTAAGCCCCATTTTTTTTTATGTAGGATATATTTTGAAATAGTAAATTGATGGAGAATGTGTGGTTAAAAATGAAGGAAATTTTTTTGAGATTATTTTATTAAAAAATATATAGTTGAAAAAAAGAGAAAAAAAAATGTATTTTGAAAAAAATGGGAATCAAACAAGGTTTTAAATAAAAAATAAATTTATCATTCATAAATATAACATGATCATACACAGAAACCTAACTTTCTTTTCGGAATCCTCTACTTGTTGAAAATTTACTTCACATGCACAAAGGAAAATAAAATTAATTTCAATTCTTACCAGGGATCTGCTTTGTGTTTAAATAGATATTGTGATAGGAATTATACCTTTGTTGAATTTTGCAGACTCTTTTGCTTGTTTTGAGCACTAGCGAGCATGATCTGTAATCCACAACTGTCTAATTGTCCAATTTTTAATGAAAATCCATATATGGAACAAGAATGAGAGAATTAAGGTTTCTCTTTTCTTGTTCTAGCAAGATAATGAATTGTTTCCTTGATTTGTCAAACCCTAACCGCTTATTAATGGAAGTCCAAGTGGGCTTGACCCGACACTTTAACAAGTGTAAGAAATGTCACACGTGATGGTCTATCCGTAATAACGATATATATATCTCGTTATTACTTACGACCACGGATGATTTAAGATTCAGTCATATGTAATCTGTATCTCACAATCACAACTCCTTATAATTAACAAATTATGAAAACTTGAATATACTAACTTTATTATTTAATTTAGTAGAATATTAATTTAATTAAATAATAAACCCGCCATAAATAAAATACATCAATCATCTATTAAAAGTGTTTGTCCAAAATCGATTGAATTTATGGCATGACGCGCTACTAATCTTATGATTTGAATACAAAAATTATTATGGACAAGGTGAAACTTAAATGGATAGCTGTTACTCTTTCTTTAGGATATTGACAAAAATTTTCTCAATGTGTTGTACACATAATTTCAAGAATTTATAGACTCAGCTGATTGTAGATAAAATCTCGACTCTTTCACATTTTCTATCCCATTGGATGGTCACAAAAGGAAATATTCAATTAACAGCAGATAATCTTTTAAAATAACTCTATCATAAAGGGTAAATAAAATTTATTGCAACAATAATAGATTCAGATCGGTTATTGTCATTCACTTTGGTAGCATGCATTAATTCAAAGAATATATCTCAACAATAATAAAACATTATTTATAAATACAACAATAATTGATAGATTCATATCGATTATTGTCCTTCACTTTGACAACACCCAACAATAATTGATAGACTTGGATCAATTATTTACCCGATTAAGATGCTAAGCTAAGACTTTGACAAGTGTATCGATGAGCTATGACTTTGATAAGTGTATTAATGATCGAATCTTAATCTAGATATAAAAATATACGTTTTTTGAAATAAAACATCATTTATAAATATAAGTTTAAAAGTTAAAATATATTAGGGGTTGTATTCAATTGAAATTTCTGAAGACATTTAAAGATTTTTTTAAGTGGTGAATTTCGAGTTATAGATTTTTATGAAATAAGTGAAAGTTTTTGTAAACTTTTATAGACTTTCATTTTAAAACTTGTATAAACTCTTGTAGAATTGAAAAGATTTTTGAAGACTTCCATTTAAAATAGAAATCATTTGAATATAATGTAATAGTGTGAAGTTCTCACATACGAGGTGGTAGATCCCAAATTTCTCTTCTCCTTGCCATATAATAAAAATATTTTTAAAGTAACAAAAAATTAAATCACTTTAACTAACTAAATAAATAAATAAATAATAATAATAATAATAATAATAAATATTGATAATAAATAAATAAATTTAATATTCAATATTATCAATATCACATACTTTGAAAGAATAAACAGGAAATCAATATATTTAAATATAATTTTAAATTAAGATTTTTATATAAATTCTTATAATTTATTAGAAATAAATATTTTTCATAAAAAAATGAATGAAAAATAAAAAATAAAATTTATACGAATCTTTTACAATTTAATCTTTTCATATAATATGGAGATAAACAATAAAAGAGAGAAAAAAAGAAAAAAAGAGTAACAAATATAATTGACAGAAAAAATAATTTTTTAATCATGACTAATGTCCACCGAAGGGAAAAAGAAAGAGATATTGAAATAAACAAAAAATTCATATATATATATATATATTTTTTGTGAGTCTCCTAAAATCTTGGGATGAATGAAAGACACATTTTGAGATTTTATTTTTGTATTATCTGCTTAAAAGTTAGTACCTTGAAAACTTTTAACTGTTACAAAAGTTATTGACAATATAAATACCCTAAAACTTATAGAGATTTCTAATATTTTTAATTAAATATATCGTAACTTTTAAAACCTTTTTGAAAATTATAAAAGTTTTGACTGAATACATCAATATATTCCGAGGTCTTAAAAATGTGACAAAATGTAATCCACCGACGAGCTTTCTCATGATAATTGTGACCAATGTCAAAAGTTAAGAAATGGTGAATTGCCTGAAAAATGAAAACCTACATCTCCTTGAAAAAAAAACATTTTCCTTATTTTTGAGAAAAATATAGTCACGTAATAAACTTTTGAAAAAAAAAAATTCCATAGAAAAAATGTTAATCAAACACCTCAAAAGTATGAATTTGGGTGAAAAAAATGTTATTTTCCATGAAAAATAAAGTCCATCAAACACATTCTTATTTTGACAAATGTATCAATGATCGACTCTCAATCTAGATATGAAAAAAAGTATTTTTGAAATAAAGCATTATTTATAAATATAACAATAATTGATAGACTCGGATCGATTATTGTCATTTACTTTGGTAGGTACCACTAATTTTGATATATCTCAACAATAATTGATAGACTCAGATCGATTATTTACTTGATTAAGATGCCGAGCTATTACTTTGAAAATTGTATCAATGATCGACTCTTAATCTAGATATAAAAATATATATTTTTGAAATAAAACATAATTTATAAATGTAACAAATAATTGATAGATTCATATCGATTATTGTCATTCACTTTGACAACACCCACAAATTTGGAGAATTATCTCAACAATAATTGATAGACTTGGATCAATTATTTACCCGATTAAGATGCTGAGTTATGACTTTGACAAGTGTATCGATTGGAATTTTTAAAAATTGTTATAGATTTTTTTTTAAGTGGTAAATTTCGTGTTATAGATTTGTATGGAATAAGTGAAAGTATTTCATAAACTTCTACTGATTGTCATTTTAAAACTTATATAAACTTTTGTAGAATTGAAAAAGATTTTTGAAGATTTTCATTTAAAATAGAAATTATTTGAATATAATGCAACAGTGTGAAGTTCTCACATACGAGGTGGTAGTTCCCAAATTTCTCTTCTCCTTGCCATATAATAAAAATATTTTTAAAGTGAAAAAAATTAAATCACTTTAAATAAATAAATAAATAATAATCAAAATAATATATATAAATATTGATAAAGAAATAAAGAAATAAATTTAATATTTAATATTATCATTATCACACACTTTAAAAGGGCAAACAGGAAATCAATATATTTAAATTCTTATTATTTAATTACAAATAAATCTTTTTCATAAAAAAATGAATGAAAAATAAAAAAATAAAATTTATAAGAATCTTTTGCAATTTAATATTTTCATATAATATGGAGATAAACAATAAAAGAGAGATAAAAAAGAAAAAAGAGTAACAAATATAATCGATAGAAAAAATAATTTTTTAATCATGACTCCAATGTCCATAGAAGGGAAAATGAAAGAAATATTGAAATAAACAAAAAATACATTTTTTTTTGTGAGTCTCCTAAACTCATGGGATGAATGAGAGACAAATTTTGATATTTTATTTTTGCACTATCTGCTTAAAAATTAGTACCCTAAAAACTTTTATAGAAGTTATTGACAATTTAAATACCCTAAAACTTATAGAGATTTCTAATAGTTTTAATTGAATATATCGGAACTTTTAAAAATTATAAAAGTCTTGACTAAGTACATCTATATATTTCGAGGTCTTAAAAATGTGACAAAATGTTATCTACCGACGAGCACTTTCATGATAATTGTAACCAATGTCAAAAGTCAAGAAACTCAGAGATGATGATAATTGTAACCAATTTCAAAAGTTTAGAAATTGAAAAATGATCTGCCAATTGGAGGTAATTTCTTATAGGGGGCTTCGCAAAATCCCTCGATGGATACACGTGTATGTTTGAAAAACTTGGTACAATTATTTTGACCAACGTAATGCTGAGTCAGCCTAAGAAATTGGAAATGGATAAACTATGACGTGTCAAAATCCTAAAGGAAGTGTACAGGATAACACCGTGCAGTGGTCCCACACAAACTCGAAGAAACGTCGCCGCATGATGAATGCGTTTTTTTTTTTTCGCCTTGGCACGCTATAAATACCGATACGTGGCCTCTGGTATTCAAGCGGTGTAAGGTTATTGGAAAAATAAGTGTTTTTTCGTTTCTTCAGTAATCAGTAACGTGTTATCCTCTCCCAATACGTCGGTCCTTCATTTTCTGCCCTTCCCACGTTGGAACTCTCTCTGTTCCTCGAAACACTCTCGTGCACTATATCTCTGTTTATCCTCTCTATTTCTACAGATTGCTCGTTATTTTTTCTGTTATCTACATATTTTTTGGTGCCATTTTGTGTTAATCTTCATCATGTGTGGAATACTAGCAGTTTTGGGTTGTTCCGACTGTCAGGCCAAAAGGGTTCGCGTCCTCGAGCTTTCTCGCAGGCAAATTTTTTTATTTATTTATTTGATTTTTTGTCCATTACGTTTGTCACGTTAATTTTGGAACTTTGCTGCTGAGCAATGCTGATTTTTTGTCACTTTGATATTCATTTTGTGATATTTGAATAAATTGATTGTCTCAAATGAACCGGAAGAATAAATTTAATTCTAACTTGAAGATCATAGCCCATTAGTTATTGAAATCAAATTGCATATGATGACATCGAATATGCTGTCAAAACTTGTGCAAAAATGTGAGTAATTCAACAGTTTGAATAGTCAATTCTACTGTTTTTGAATTTATAGGGCCATATCATCATCAATATTTAGAGCAATGTCATGTTTAATAATCAGGCTTATAAATTGCTTTCAGTTCTTTGATTGTTAGGTAAAATATATTGAATTTTTTATTTTTTTTATTTTTTTTATTTTCTTTCAATTAAAAGAGACTCTAAAATGAAAAAAATAAGTTATTTGATTATGGATTCTCCTAATATAGAAATTCTACTGCTTAAAATTGACCTTTGGATACCATTATTTAATAGATTGAAGCATCGTGGTCCCGATTGGAGTGGGTTGTATCAACATGGTGATTGTTATCTGGCACACCAGAGGCTCGCAATTATTGATCCTGCGTCTGGTGATCAACCTCTTTACAATGAAGACAAGAAGATTGTTGTTACGGTAGATCACCTGGCTTAATTATTTGCTACTAGTATAATCTTTCAGCATTCATGCAAAATTTCAAGTTTCTATACCTCAGATTGAACGTAGCATTTATTTGATTGTTAACTCATGCATCGAAATTTAGGTAAACGGAGAAATATACAACCACGAGGAATTGCGTAAGCATTTGCCTAATCATAAATTCTGGACAGGAAGCGATTGTGATGTTATTGCCCATCTTGTAAGTATCTAACGTCTTAATTTTTTACAGAGGGGACACGGTTATAAGTTCAAAATTTATCCTTCAACAGTAAGTTGTGATACTCTGTTAATGGCTTCACAATTGATCTCTTATCAACAGTATGAAGAGTATGGAGAAAATTTTGTCGACATGCTGGATGGAATGTTCTCTTTTGTTTTACTGGATACCCGGGATAACAGCTTTCTTGCTGCTCGTGATGCCATTGGGATCACTTCTTTATATATTGGCTGGGGACTTGATGGTACAGATTACTGGACTCGGTTATATTACTTATACTCTGCTGGTCTTTTTGGTTTCTGGTTGATAACTTTTCCAAATTGTCTCCAGGCTCAATATGGATATCATCTGAACTAAAAGGTTTGAATGATGAGTGTGAACATTTTGAAGTCTTTCCACCAGGACACCTGTATTCGAGCAAGACTGGTGGGCTCCGAAGATGGTATAATCCTCCTTGGTTCTCTGAATCTATTCCTTCAACTCCTTACGATCCCCTGGTTCTCAGACGTGCCTTTGAAGATGTGAGTCTAGCAAATTAACGCCTTATGAACAAGAAGCATTTGTGAAATCTTTTTCAGTTACAAACAGCAATCTGCGATGATATGTTTCATTAGAAGCAATTTTAATTTAACTTTGGGTTGGGGGAAAAATTAATGCAGGCTGTGACTAAAAGGTTAATGACCGATGTTCCTTTTGGAGTTCTTTTATCCGGAGGTCTTGATTCATCATTGGTAGCTTCTATTACTGCTCGTCACTTGGCCGACACGAAAGCTGCCAAGCAATGGGGAGCGCAACTTCATTCTTTCTGTGTTGGCCTTGAGGTCGGTACTATCATGTTGATAGATTTTAGATCCTGAAAAAACTGCTTATAGTAATAGTAATCCTTTATAATGGTGTCTTTTTCACTTCTTGAGCAGGGTTCTCCAGATCTAAAGGCCGCAAAAGAAGTTGCTGATTATTTGGGTACTGTACATCACGAGTTTCACTTTACTGTTCAGGTACACTACACTCTTCCAATCCAAACGAGGAACGATTTTTATTTTTATTTTTTCGGGGATTGTTCTAGCTGCATCCTTATAGTTTCTTCTTGAATGAATGATCAATTCTGTATGTTATATTTATTGCAGGATGGTATTGATGCTATTGAGGATGTTATATATCACATTGAGACTTATGATGTCACGACAATTAGAGCAAGCACTCCGATGTTCCTTATGTCACGGAAGATTAAATCACTGGGAGTAAAGATGGTAATATCAGGTGAAGGTTCTGATGAGATTTTTGGGGGCTACTTGTACTTCCACAAGGCACCTAACAAAGAAGAGTTCCATCAGGAAACTTGTCGCAAGGTTGTATAAACCTTACATTTCCTGTTTCCCTTGTCTAGAGGATTTTGAAAACATAAATGAAATCAAATTGATTGAATTTTTCATCTACTTGTAGATAAAGGCTCTTCACCAATATGATTGCCTGCGAGCAAATAAGTCAACATCTGCATGGGGTGTAGAAGCCCGTGTTCCATTTCTGGACAAAGAATTCATCAATGTCGCTATGAGCATTGACCCCGAGTGGAAGATGGTAACTTTTTTCCCCCTCTGTTTTTCGAGAAACATGGAGTTACTAGTGGGACTTTTGCCATTACCATATTCCCAATTGATTATAAACTGATCTTGATTTTCCTCATTAATCCAATCCATTTCAGATCAAACTGGAACAGGGGCATATGGAGAAGTGGATCTTAAGGAGGGCCTTTGATGATGAGGAACATCCGTATCTTCCAAAGGTCCTTAAATAATGGATTTGTCGAATTGTCACCACTAAACTTCTCAGTTGAGAATTTCATGTCTCTAACGTGCTCTATTTGACCAACTGCAGCATATTCTGTACAGACAAAAAGAACAATTTAGTGATGGTGTTGGATATAGTTGGATAGATGGGCTTAAAGCCCATGCTGAAGAGCATGTATGTATATTATTGTTATTTTCACTAATTTTGAACCATATTCTTTACTAGCTGCTGCTGATTTACTGTATATTTTCCTGCAAATAATTCTGTCTGAATCTATATGTCGATCATAGCTTACTCTCATTCTATTAAGCTGTAATTTCCATGGTTGTTAATTCATGCAATTTCTACTAATAGGTAACTGACAAGATGATGCTTAATGCTGCACATATCTTCCTGCATAATACCCCAACCACGAAGGAAGCATACTACTATAGAATGATCTTTGAGAGATTCTTTCCACAGGTATTTCTGTTAATACCATCATTAATATTTTGTGCAGCAGTTGACATATTTGGTAAAGTGGATGGACACTAATGGTAGTAAAAACAGGAAAAGATTTTAAAATCTTGTTCATTGTATACCATTGATTATCCTGTCTAATCTACCTTAACTCTGTGGATCGAACATGTTCTAGTTATACAGTGACATTAGAGCTCATCTGACTATCATATTCGTTTGAATCTACAGAATTCAGCTAATCTAACTGTTTCCGGGGGAGCAAGTGTGGCATGCAGCACTGCTAAAGCTGTGGAGTGGGATAGTTCTTGGTCGGAAAACCTAGATCCATCTGGTAGGGCTGCCATTGGTGTCCATAACTCAGCTTATGGAGAGCAAAAACCAATGTCTGTTGCTAATGCGAATTCGATGTCTATGATTGTGGAGGGAATTACTCTGGGAGTGACTGCTCCAGAGCTTTCCATCCAGAGCTAATGTCTAGTTTTGATGTTGCTCAAATCGGAGATTGTGGAAAAACGTCAGCATTGTTTTTACTCTAAAGCTGTATTGTAGAAATTATATGTATTATAATGAAATTAGAATAAGAAACCATGTAGTGGAAGGAAGTTTAGATTGCTGTTTATTGATATTCTACCTTCTACTGCTATTGTTACAATGTGTGATATGATTTGAATGATGAATATAATTAGTCTCTTTCTTGTGTCAAGATCACTTCACGAATTTTTTAATGGTATGAAGTAGGTAGCGTTTAATTTTCTTGTAAATTTGACACGAAGTTTGAAATGTTATCGCTCGAGTTCAACGCGCCAGAACATGTGTTACTAATGATTTCAACATGCTCCTTATCTTCTGAAAATGTAGCATGTCATCAATGTAAAAGGACAAAATTACAAACTTTCGCACTCAAAACTATTTTATTTTGTACCAAATCGTGGCCTTTGTAATTTCTCGAGTACCGCTGCTTAGATGACTTCTTTAAGCTAAGAATCGATATTCGAAATTCACAGTTTGCTTTAATGCCCTACAATGTAACATACAAGTTGTTAAATGTTGATTTCTTCATATAGATAACAAATTAACAAGTCTTTAGGTCCATTATTTTCTTCTCATGGCATGACAGTGTTTCCCATTTTGACTTCATTATTTTCTCGAGGCATCAAAAAAGCCTGGCCTGCTTGTGAAATTAAAAGAACAAGAGAGAAGTATACTAAAAGAAAACAAAGAGTCAATAAAATTATGTATATTGTTATAAACTAGAGAGAATAAAAGAGAGAAGCTAATAAACTTGTGTGTTTTATTAAAAATCAAAGCCCATATTTATAGGAAGGATTAGGAATACAATGACAATAATTTCTAGGGTTGCAGGGATACAATTGTCTTTCACTAATAAATTTATCATTTACAACACTTCCACTTGAATGACACATTATAAAATATATGCATCGTTAAAACACCGTCAAGAAAATTCAATGTGACAAAATTTGATCGAAGAAAAAGAGTATGGCTGCTTCACTGATTTCAATTCTTGTATCAATTCATCTTTGTCTTGTATGTCAATGTCTTCGATATTACAATTTATGGTGAAGTATGTCTCATGTTGTCTTATATAGTTTTCAAATAACACTATCTTTATACGAGATATTTATCAATATTTGATGACTCTAGTAACATGATGATCCAAAAATAGCTCTTGTAGATCTCTTCAGGAGTCTCATACATATAAGAGTATTATTTTGAAGGTAAATATATGTTATGGACATTCATTACACAAAAAATATGCCCTCGTTAAAACCTTATTAGGAAAAATCCTGTAGGAAAAATCATAATGAAGGAAAAAGAGTATATTATTCCTTTGAATATGATATAAAAATTGTCTTATTAAAAACCTTGCCAGGAAAATTCAATGGAACAAAACCTTAGTCAAGGAAAAAAGAGTACAACGCGTATTTACTCCCTCTAATTATAATATTACTTGAATTACAGCCTTTGTAATTTCTCGAGTACCAGTGCTTAGATGACTTCTTTAAGCTAAGAATCAAATTCACAGTTTGCTTTAATGCCGTCAATGTAAAATGCAAGTTGTTACATGTTGATTTCTTTGTATAGTTCTCCAATGGTAACGAACTAGCAATAGTCTTTATGTCCATTAATTTGATCCTTTATTTTCTTCACATGGCATGATAGAGTTTACAATTTTGACTCCCATTATTTTCTCAGAGGCATCAGTAAAGCTTGATCTTGTGAAATTAAAAGAACAAGAGACAAGTATTAGAAAAGAAAAATAAGTCAATAAAATTGTGTTATATATCATTATATCATGACCAGGATTTTGATGAGAGCTCTTTTAGGGTGAGTGGACTTATCTAAATATGTTGATAAGACTAAATAATTATCAACAATTATATCATAATTTTACAATACTCCCCCATTTGATAACTATTTTCACAAACTTTTAATCGTTAAAAAATTTAGTTTGACAAAAATTTAGAGGGACAAAAATACCAACTGAAGGGAAAATAGAGTATAGTTAATTATGAAAAAATGAATCAATAAAATGACGCCTCGTTAAAATCTTATAAAAAAAATTCAACGGGACAAAGTTTGAGTGAAAGAAAAATAGTAGAACTATTCCTCCTAACTTCAATTAATGAAAGTCATTGTATCGAATAGTCCATGTCTTATATGTCAACGTCCCCAATATCACAATTCTGATGAAATATGTTTCATATTGTCTTGATCTTCATTCAAGGTATTCATCTATCTTTGGTGATTATAGTAACATGATGATTCGATAAAAAAATATAACTTTTTTTGTTATTTTCTTCAGGAATTTCATACACAAATTGTAACATATAATGATATTATTTGGAGCGTAAATATCTTGTAGGTTATGAACGTTAATTACAAAAAAAATGTTTCGTTAAAATCTTATTAGAAAAAAATCGTAGAAAAATCATAGTAAAAAAAGGAGTACATTGTTATTTTGAACTCTATAAAGTTGTATTATTAAAACCTTGTCAGAAAAATTGAATGGGACGAAATCTTAATCAAGGAAAAAAGAGTACAATATGTATTTACTCATGCTCATGATAATATCACTTGATGTATATGATTCGGACATATTAAATCATCCAGGGATAGTTTTAATAGTCATGTTGATGATTTGGCTATAATCACATATACGCATATCAAATTTCATGTATTATCGGGATAACAAGATATAAATTGTGATTGCATCCATCACATGATAATTTATGCATTTAAACAAGTTTTTGCAAAATTTATTATATTAAGAGTCGTGCATTACATATTATAACTTTAATTTTTTCCATTTTAAGAATCGTATAAGCATACACCTTTATGCATTTGAGCTGCAGGTTTAGATACCTTAGGTTTCTTTAGTAAGTTCAATTTTACTAGATTGCATTTTTTTATTTGATCGATTATTTCTAAGTTGGTATTCTTCGATTAATGATTTTAATATTGTTGCTATCATTCATAATATGAAAAGCTAAACTATTTACAAAAGTGTTGTCAACAATTTTATCTTTTCAATTCTATTTATTTTCTCATAATGATATAACTTATTGAAATATATCAATTTTCAATATTTTATGTACCTAAACCTCTTCTGGGATTTTACAATTTGTTATGTTTACATACAATCCAAAAATATACATCTCCTAATGAGATTATCTTTACTATTTGCTTCATTTTTCTTTGGAAGGTTTTTATCTTCTAAGCAAATGTAATCACGCTTTATGCATGCCATTGATTAATCAAATCTTATGTTAAAATATTTAAAGTTAGTGTGTGTGAGTTATAATTAATCATTTTTATAAGTAAATGCATCTAAATAAATTATTTTCTGAACTTCTAGTTTGAATTGTCTTGTGCAAGAAACTATATAATGAATTGACAATCAACTAACCGCGTTATAAAATATTACTATTTATGGTTTAAGATGTTTTATAAATGTTCAAACTTAGGCCCTGTTTATTTCGAATTAAAATCAGATTTTAATCTAAGTCAATTTCAAACAATCAATATTAACCATATCTTTCATGGGTCCCACAGCTTTTCAACCACACATTTCAAAAACTTCTATCACAATCTACTAAAAATCTAATTTTAATCCCCACCAAACACCCACTTGACATGTATTCTCAAAAAAATTTCATGTCCATCTCAATGCATTGTGGTGAAGGGATTGTACATATATTACACATGTAGAAATCATTAGATAGAAAATATTATGCTCTCACCAATTGTCAAGTATATCTTGGACAATTTTGATGTTGGCATGACGCTGGAAGTTCTTTTACATATAAAATAACATTTTGTAGAAAAGAATATGAAGCACTTTGTTCTCAAGAGCAGTGTTTAATAAATTAATTGGAGATATTTAATAAAAAATGTTGTTAAATAATTTATTTTCATCCTAACATTTATGAAAAGTTTTGAGATTTATATTCACTAGCATTAAAAAGACACAATGTTTTAATTGTATAATTTGAAAATTATGCTCATAATTTAAAATTTTGGGCAAGTAGTTTCCAACTTGTCAATATATAATAATATCATGCGATCAACTAGTAAATGTATCTATTAGATATAAACAATATTTAGATTATCAAAAGAAAGGTTACGGGATCCCATATATCACCCTAATTCAAATTTATAGACATTCAGTCACAACTTTAGTTAGTGATGTAAAGACCAATTTATAATATAGAGAACATATATTATATATGAATTCATTGGATTAAAAAATCTTCAAGTTAATATTTATTCGAATTCTCGTATGTATCATTATCGATCCAGTGATAGCCTAACTAGTTTATGCCAAACAGTAAATTATTAGAATTATTGCACTATTGATTCAGTAAAAATTTTGCTTCAAATGTACTAATATTAGCTTCAACCTTTTTTTTCTCCTTCATGAATACACGACAATTTTCATGAAGTGGTTGGATATATAATAGGCACTCAATAGGATAGCAAACAAATATTGTCTATCGTCATTTTATCATAATTAATAAAGGATTAAATAACACAACATAAGTGGATGAATAATAATTTTATCTGTGATATAAAATTAACCTAATGTCCACAAATTTTTTTATCCAAGAAAATGTTATGAAAAACCAATATAATGTAATGTATCAAATATTGGTGCATAATTGACAGCACAAAAGCTGTGGTATACTTTCCTTTGGGGGTAAGTAATTATTCATAAAATTCATATTTAGATAATATCTCTTATTGAAATTAAATATTATAAAATTCTTCAAAAATATTTATATATGGAGATTTTCTTCTTCAGGGGTAATAATATATTAATTTTTATAAACATGAATATATAAAGGTGTTTTTAATTTAAAAATACAATGTAATATTTTTCTAAAATATTAAAATTATAAAATAGTGTTTTTTTAAAAGGAAAATCACAACTAAAATAGATATTTACATTCAGGATTTACCATACAAATAATAATTAACAAAAAATAAAAAATCAAAGTGCCATGTACTTGTAGTTGCATATTTAAAATTCTTATAGAATATTTAAATACGCATATCGTATTTTTTTTAGTACACTATCATATTCTTTGAAGAAGAAGATCAAAAACCCACAATCAAGAATAAAGATTGAAAAAAAAAAAAGAATCAATAAGGATATTGAAGCAATTAAATCGAATAATAAGACAATCAAAATTATGGAGCAAGAAGCCAAAATCAAGATCAAGAATTCAAGAGCTAAAAGAGCCGATAATCAAGAATCAAGATTCGGAATCAAAATATGGTATTGAAGAATCATTCCCAAAGAATTAAGATATGTTCCGCATTATTAATTTACTTGGTGTTTTGACATGGAAGATCTTGGTAATAAAGAAATTAGATTTTCTAGTTTTATAAAATTTAAAGTTTCATAAAATTTCAACAAGTGGTATCAGATCCACCACTATATTAAATCATTGAGATTCAATAAAGAATTTTAGGGTTGAAATTTATATTTTGAATTTCTTAATTTTGGAATGTGAATTTCAAGCCCTAAATTTTAAAAATTTGGATTGTTTTTGGTGTTTTAAAATTTGACAATTTTAAAAATTAATTGTTGAATTTGAGTATGATTATAATTGATTACTTTATGTTGTATTCCGAATTCAACATTAAGAAAAAGTTTTGCTAATTTTTCATTAAGGATTAAAATATGAGTAATTAATTAGTGGGGATTTCAAAATAAATAAATTAAAACATTAAAAGACTAAAGGGTCAATTAAATTTCAAATCCTGGAACTAAAATTTATTTCGAATTACTAATTTTCTAAAATAGATTAATTGAAGCAACAGTTGCCAAAGTAATATCTCTTGCCTAAATTAATTTGTTAAGAATATTATGAAGGTTATGTATACGTAATTCATGCGAATATTTACCGACCCAAAGGAAGGTCAATATTTGGCCAAATTATTTATACACCTATGGTGATAAATATATGACAATTGTAATTTTTTTTCATTATGTGAACATTGACTCGATCCAAAAATAGATCTGATGTTTGACCAGATTTATTGTCAATATTTGATTATTATTCCAAGAGTGACACTTACAAGTTAGTATTTCTGTCCAAATATTAAATATCATTGTTGCGCTCGATCTTTTGTGATGGGGTTCACCATTATTTGAAATTATTGATTGTCCAATGTGGATTCCTATGTGAACATGATAATTAGGTTTAAGTTATCTATTCAATTAATCTATCATATCTGCCAACATCAATTTAATTCTTGTGCTAGAACCAAAATTTAAGGGCTGGAAAGAGAACCTTTATATCATTCTTGGCGGCATGAATCTAGACCTTGCATTTAAGAGTGAACAACCCACTACTCTTACAAATAAAAGTTCCGCTAATAAAAATGAGACTCGGATAAGTGGGATCATTCAAACTGCATAAGTCTTATGATAAAAAAACATGAAATTCCAGCAGCATTCGGAGATGTTGTGTGCGATAATGTAACTACAGCCAAGGAGTTCCTTGATGAAATTGAAAAAAAAAACGCTTTACAAAAGACAATAAGGTCGGAAACTGTTTTAGTGAACTAGTTTCGCTAAAGTATAATGGTAAATAAAACATAAGAGAGTACATCATGTAGATGTCTCATCTTGCTTCAAAACTAAAAGTATTAAAGGCTGAGCTGTCTAATGACTTGCTCGTGTATTTAGTTTTGATTTCTATTCTTGCACAATTCGGCAAATTTAAGATCAGTACAACTGTTAAAAGGGAAAGTTGACTCTTAATGAGCTCATTCCATATTGTGTGTAAGAAAAAGAAAGGCTAACACAAGATAAAACTGATATTACTCACTTGGCAAGTACCTCTAACGACACGTTATAAAGAATTAGAAAGTTGCATCCGGTTCAGTTCAAAATACACAACGAAAGCTTGAAAATGATAAATCTGGTTGTTACTTTTGTGAAAATCTGGGATACATAAAGAGAGACTGTACTAAATATCACGTTGGAGTGTAAAGAAAAGTACACTTCTCACTTTGATTTATTTTTCGATTAATTTAGTTTCAATACCTAGACACACTTAGTGGATAAATTCTAGTGCCACCAGTCACATAAGTGTATCTATGTGAGGTTGCCTTAACAGTCAAATCCAATTGATGCTGAAAGATTCATCTATGTAGGGACAATGGCAAATCAATTAAGCTTGAGGCTATATGGACTTTTATGTTATTATTAAAAACTGGTTATAATTTGAATATGAAAGAGACATGCGCGGTACCGTCTTTTAGACGAAATTTGATTTCTATTTTTACATTGGACAAATT
>CAIGRT010120243.1:0-28508 GCA_903798405.1 Fraxinus platypoda | reverse complement strand
TTGTAGAATTTAAAAGATTTTTGAAGATTTTCTTTTCAGATAGAATTTATGTGGATGTAGTGTAATATTATAAAATTATCACATGCGAGGTGATGCTTCTCACAAATCTCTTTCCTTTTCTCCCCATATAATAAAATATATTTTAAAAAGAATAAAAATTCAATGCCTTAATTAAATAAATAATTATTATTTTACATATAAAAAATAAATTTAATATTCATTATTATTAATATAATATAATTTTAAAAAATAAATAATATATATATATATATATATATATATTTTTAAAATTTAATTATAAATTAGTCTATATAAAATTTTATAATTTAATTAAAAATAGATATTTTTCACAATAAATGAATGAAAAAAGATAAAAAAATTATAAGAATACAATTTCATTTTTTTCATAGAAAATCGAAATAAACAATAAGAAAGAGAANAAAAAATAAATTTTAATCATAACTTTAATGTTCGTAGAAAGCAACAGGAAAGAGAAATATTAAAAAAAATACTTATTAATTTCTTTTTTTATTATGTGAAAGTCTCCCAAAATCTTATAATTAATGAGAGACAAATTTTGAGATTTGATTTTAGTACTTCCTGTTTAAATGTTAGTACCAAGGAGACTTTTATAAAAGTCTATAAAGGTCATAAAAATTTGAATACTCCTAAAATTTTTAAATTCCAAAAAATCATTAAAAGTTTCAATTGAATACACTTTCCTTAGATAAACTAAGGATGAACAATTAAGATAATCTCAACTTTATCCCTTCTATTTTCCTATGTTAGCAATTTGATATATTTATAATCTCATCATTCCTTTTTGGTCCTTACATTTCCACTTTGTTTAATCCTCATTTTTTTCAAAATACATTTCTCTATTTTCTTTTTAATCACACATTTTTCAATAAAATAATATTACATACAACTAAAAAACTTTTCTTTCATTTTTAACGTCCCTTATTTTTAAGAAAATAGAATTTTTAATAGTAACTTTTTTAAGAGTGCGTGGTTAAAAAGTAGGAAAAAATTTTGAGTTTACGTCAAGAATATTTTATTGTGTAAATATGTTGTTGAAAATGAGTACGAAAATTAAAAAAAAATTATCTTCAATGGAGACAAACGGGAGCTAAATATAATGAAAAAACATTCAAATTATTATGAGTGTTTGATCCCAGAACAATTCACAATAACCCCGTATAACAAAGCTTTTTTGAAAATTATGATACGATCGAACTTCACTGTTAATCATAATGTACATATTTCATTAGACCCACAACATTTTTCACTTTTTTGGGTCTTGCCAACTTACAGCCTGCAAACAATTAAATACAAAATAAAGGAAACAGTCGATTTTGTACTTTAATTTATCTTAAAAGCCAATTTTTTGCTTAAACTAACTTTAAAAGAACAAATTACGATAAACATGTGTGAACCAACACAACACATGTGAGAGGGTTGTGTACCAAGGTGTGTAAGTGTAGCAAAGTCTTAAAATAAATTCTATTAGTGTGGAATGGGAGAAATGTCCAAGAATCACAATAAAGGTGTGTTTGTCACCCATTATTGAGAGTAAAATAGAGTGATGAATAGTATTTTTTGGAGAATGTATGGTTGAAAAGTAAAGTAACTTTATTCGTTTGTGTGTAGAATATTTTATTTGGTGAATGTGTAGTGAAAAATCTTACTGTAGCAAATAATTTTTTGGAATAATGGTAGACAAACAGGGGCTAAATACAAAATCTAAACTACCCAATCTTCATTAAACTGATGTCTCTTGCATTCCTTGTTAAACCTGTTTCCTGAAATTCACAATTCATAAAATGCTATTTGTACACACTTGGTCTCATTGTGGACTCCACACACATGTGAGAGAGTTGTGTACCAAAGTGTGTAAGTGTAGCAAAGTCTTCAAATAAATTCTATTAGTGTGGAATGGGAGAAATGTCCAAGAATCACGTTCACAAGTCATTTCCATCTCCTTTAGACCAAAGAATGGAATTCTTCAAACATCAATTGGTTGACTTCAAGATTCTTGCACTAAATTATTGGACGGTCCACGCCGTTTCAAAATTAAGCACAAGAAGGCTTCATAATTGAAGTTTCGTCCTTACCTTTGAGTTTTGGCGGCAGACATCCCAACCTTTTGGAAACTGGCAGAATTCAACCCGAATTGACAAATTATGTTATATTTTGCCGTTAAATTATCTACTGATGTAATGTGAGCTGCACATGCCTTGTGCTAAAAGGTAAAATAGTCCAACCATTAAAACTAATTAAATAATAAATAATAAAACAAAGAAAAAGGAAAAATTATATATTTCATCCTAACCCTTCTTCTCAATACCAGTAGCGAAGAATTGGGACATATACGTACAACTTTTATTAAAGTCATCGCAAAAGTTGAAAGGGCAATTGAACCTCACTCCTACATTTGAGTCTTGAAGAATTTGAGAATAGGATACTTGATTTCTTCAATTTATTGAATTTTGGTTAATGGGTTCCTTTCTACCCGGGTTTTGGAGGGAGGGTTATTTATTTTTATTTTTTACTTTGATTTTGGTGTTTGCATTTGTGCTTTTCTTGCTATTTTTCTTTTATGGGTTTCGATGAATTACGATAAACGTTTGATGACTTCCTTTTTTATTATCATCGAGTTCGTCATTCTACGTAACATTTTCTCGGATTCAAATTCTGAATGGCTTTGCATTATTACATTAAAAAATTGTGACTAATTAGCTCGATAGTTGAACCAAGTTCTCAATAGTGGTGACAACGATGGTGACGAGTGCGAAGCAGTGAGACGATGACGGGGTCTGAGAAATAGAGTTGATTTTTCTTTCATTCTTCTTTATTTCATTTATTGTTTTGATAATTTTTGCCTTGAGGCCCTTAACTACTTATCCTTCATTTATAAAATTTGTGGAGCGCGCATGACCAGCATTTGTTTGAGTCCCATTTTATCAAAAACTCATTTTCAAGCACACATTCTTCAATAAAATAAATTTGCACGTAAATAAAAAAAAATTACATTATCTTTTAATCACACATCCTCAAAAAAATGCTATTTCAAAATACAATTTTTCCCCAAAATGGGGCTCAAACAAGGGTCTAGTTAACACCAGATATCTATCATTGGGGATGAATTCTGCCGATTTCTAAAAGGTTGGGAATTTCCATTGCAAAACATCAGAGCGGGATGAAACTGAAACTTTTCGAAAATGTTGGGAAGAAGTATTCAATTTATCCCTAATATTTATCAAAGAAAGAGCTGAAGACGAAGATGAAAATAATCTCAAATTTTCAACAGATTCGCCATAAATTGTTCCATACTAATACGTAATTGCTTATTTTCACTAAAATCTACTTATTTCCATTTATCCTAGCCGAAGATGATGCTCTCATAATATAAAAGACAGAGAGACCAGCCTCCACCATTGGCCCTTTCTATATAATTCTCCTGCTCCTTCTCTCCCACATTACCCCTTCCCAACACAGGTAAATTCTACACTCTTTCATCTGGTTCAATATAAATTAAATTTTTTTATAGGACTTTATGGCTTTACCACAATTTTTTCTGTTCTGCAAATGTGGCTTTTTGGATTTATCTTCACTTACCGTCAGTTTTTACACAATTACTTGCTTAGATCACTCTAGTTATAAAGCATAGAAAGCTCACTGTTTTTGCTTTTTATATACTCTTAATAAATAAGGTTTTTATCTACTCAGTGTTTTTTTTTTTTAATGGATGATGGATCTGAATGCTTTGAGTGTTTTCTAGTTGTATTTCTTACAAATCTGTCATTTTTAATGCACAACCGTTGTATATATTGTACGATCTTTTCGGTTTTGGATTGAATTTTGATATATATTTCATTTCTTGATGAGAATGGTTGTTACTTTTTCAGATCTGGTAGGAGTCAATGAGTTGAATGTTTTCTATATGGCTTGGTTGGATTAAAATTTTCGACTCTATATCAGTCGTCATTATTTATCTGTAAATTTTGGTTTTGGGTTTACTTTTTTATATTATTATTGTTTTAATGTGACATTTTTTTTCTTTTTCTTCCTCGAAAATCATAGATTTGGTTAAATTTGAGGAATTGTAATATGCCACTATTGAATCAATTGTAGAGTTGAAACTGTAGTGGCTTTTGATTGGGACCCAAGAAATTGTCAAAAGATTGCTGGCCGACAATAATTTTTGGCTTAGATTTTGATTTAGTAGTTTGATTAGGTGGGTCATTAATGTTTGAATTCTATTATTTGATTATGACCCATGGAATGGAATTTACTTGATAATAATGTGTTACAACTTCAAGAGCTACAATTTTTTTGTATTTGTTTGATGCACTTTCTAGGAGTCAAGATAGTTTATTCTTCAATCCTGTGAATATTACTACAGTTCTGCTCCTATTTGCACCTTCGTCATCATCGAGTCTTAAGTTAATATGTTATGTAACAATTGGTAGTTTTATGTTCTGTAAAAAGTGAAAAGCGCATTAGCGATCTCTTGATTGTCCTCACCTTTTCTATCCTTCAGAAACTTCATGCCCATCTTTTATTGTTTATTTTTTCTTGCTAGTTGAATGCTTTCTTGAACTTTTTCTTATTTTATATAACTGGGAAACTTGAAATATAGTTAGCAATGGTTTATATCTTTTCTTTAAATTGTTTTACACTGACTTCACCACCACGCTTTGGTATCTGTAGGAGTTTTATTGTGAATCATAATGGAAAATCAGCACCCACGCCCCACTATTGTTCAGAAGGCCGTCAATCAATTGCATTTGAGATCTAGTCTCGCAGAGGATGTTCAAGCTTGCCATGGTGGTTTCCAAAGGCCTACCATTCATCAGAGGCAATTTGCATATGGCAATTACACAAATGCAGGATTGCAGTATCCTTTGACTTCCAGGGCAACGCATGATCTGTCACTGTTTTCCACCAATGCTTCCCCCGTGTTTGTCCAGGCTCCCTCAGAAAAAGGATTTGCTGGCTTTGCCATTGATTTTCTGATGGGTGGAGTTTCAGCTGCCGTTTCAAAAACTGCTGCGGCCCCTATTGAGCGGGTGAAGCTTTTGATCCAAAACCAAGATGAAATGATCGAGACTGGCAGGCTTTCTGAACCATAGAAAGGAATTGGAGAGTGCTTCAAGAGAACTATTCAGGATGAAGGTTTCTCATCATTGTGGAGAGGAAACACTGCTAACGTCATTCGTTACTTCCCCACTCAGGTTCGTATAATCTCTTGTTCCCTGGAAGCCTGAATATTTTTATACCTTTAGTTACTCATTTGCATATTGTTCTAATGGTTGTTGCATGTTCGATAGGCTCTGAATTTTGCTTTCAAGGACTACTTCAAGAGGCTTTTCAACTTCAAGAAGGACCGTGATGGCTACTGGAAATGGTTTGCCGGTAACCTTGCATCTGGTGGTGCTGCTGGTGCTTCCTCCCTACTCTTTGTCTACTCATTGGATTATGCCCGTACACGTCTTGCAAATGATGCCAAAGCTGCGAAGAAGGGAGGTGAGTGTCAGTTCAATGGGTTGGTCGATGTATACAGGAAAACCCTGAAATCGGATGGCATAGCTGGTCTTTACCGGGGGTTCAACATCTCATGTGTGGGCATCATTGTTTACCGTGGTTTATACTTTGGAATGTACGACTCATTGAAGCCTGTGGTCTTGACTGGAAAGTTGCATGTTAGTACGATTCAGAACAGTATTTTTTATTATTGTCGTATGTGGCAATAATTAGAACTCCAAGGAGTGTTGACTGATCAGATATTAGGACATATTCTTATTTTACCATACTTTTCTTTTAAGCTGTTCAGTGCTATTCTTCAATACAGTGCAATCTTATACTATGGCTATTTGTCTAGATCTTGGATATTTACTGCTTCAAAGTCCAATTTTTGCCCGTGTATGTTTACAGGATAGTTTCTTTGCTAGTTTTGCCCTCGGTTGGCTCATTACAAATGGTGCTGGACTTGCTTCTTACCCAATTGATACTGTTCGGAGAAGAATGATGATGACCTCTGGTGAAGCTGTGAAATACAAAAGTTCAATGGACGCATTTGCTCAAATCTTAAAGAACGAGGGACCAAAATCTCTGTTTAAGGGTGCCGATGCAAACATCCTTCGCGCAGTTGCTGGTGCTGGTGTACTAGCAGGTTACGACAAGCATCAGGTGATTGTTTTCGGAAAGATATATGGTTCTGGTGGGGCATAAATAAAACCAATTTCCTTACCTCCCTGGTAATAGACGGTGATGAAAATCTTTTTGTTGTTTGTTTGAGAATTGTCCGAGGCAAAGTTTACTCGTCTGAATAATTTAAAATTTAAAGGGATTTTGTCCCAAAAATTATATTCCCTGTAATGGGTATTTTCTTATGTAACCATACCATAGATGAGGTTACTTGCGGATTATGTTATTATTTAACAATGTATCGAAAAATTTTGCTGGTTTTGATGGCCGATTTGTGTTCAGAAAATTATTGAGGTGTATCTTCTTTTTTCATCATTCTTTGATGGAATTTGTTATGGATCCTAATAGTCATAAGTTTAAATTATTAGCACGCTCGGGTGACATGGCACATACGTTAGATGGTGAGAGATAATGGTTGGTTACAAAATTGATTACACCACTTATTATAGTGTGCCACGTCATCGGGGCTTATGAGATTAATTTTATCAAAATAATAATTAACTTAATTCAAATCAAGTTTCCATAGGCTCAGAGAGGATTGAGGCTCTTGTATTGCTTGGCCTACTAAAAATTCCCACATTTGAGATGCATGACTATACATTTAAAATTGTATGCCCGCTCGATGACAAAAAAAAATGAGAATGGATAAGTGACGACGAAAATTTTGTCGATAATAGGATCATCGTAAATTTGGCAACAACGTCGGTGATTCAAACGAATGTGTGTGACAATAATGCAGTTGGTGATACCAACACTTCTCCAATAGTTACTATCAAAATATCGTCGACAATGCTATTAGCAATTGAGAGTGCTTAGGTATCATCGACAAAAAAATATTCTTTCTATGTTCTTTATTATTTTTTACAAGTGTCCTCGGTTAAGACTAAGACATCTTTCTATTTTTGCTTATAATTTTTGCCTTCTATAATAGTTATCATATTATTTTTATTGCATACTAACGATAAATCTCTTTCTATAAATTATATATTTTTAATTATTATTTACTGAAAATATCTAACTCGTATATTAGTAAGATTATTCCGAATGAAAAATATAAAATTCAGGAGTTTTACCTAAATATAGACTTGGGCAACACAAAATTAGGTCCGTCACCCTAAAAAAATGGAAAAATAGAAAAATAGTTTAAAAACTAATTGAAGTTAGAGTTCACCCTAAAAAAATGGAAAAATAGAAAAATCGTTTAAAAACTAATTGAAGTTAGAGTCATGCTAGTTGTACAACCGAGATTGACAACCTCGGTTAACCCCGTAATCAATACCGTCAAAACCTCCAAAATCCCCAACCTTAGGCACAGGGAGGTGGAAAACTGAGGAATACAAATGGCGAGGTAAAGCAAATTACCATTGAAAGGGGAACCAGAATAAGCAATACCCTGACTAAAATACTACCATGTCCACTCTCCAAACAACCTCTAAGATTGTGTAGAAAACAAATTCTGTAATTAGTGATCCCATCAGGGTTTCATATCGGATTATTAATGTGTTTAAAAACTAATTGAAGTTAGAGCCATGCTAGTTGTACAACCGAGGTTGACAACCTCGATTAACCCCGTAATCAATACCGTCAAAACCTCCAAAATCCCCAACCTTAGGCATAGGGAGGTGGAAAACTGAGGAATACAAATGGCGAGGTAAAGCAAATTACCATTGAAAGGGGGACCAGAGTAAGCAATACCCTGACTAAAATACTACCATGTCCACTCTCCAAACAACCTCTAAGATTGTGTAGAAAACAAATTCTGTAATTAGCGATCCCATCAGGGTTTCATATCGGATTATTAATGGAATTCATCATCTTGTGCCGCCGATGAATGGAAAGATAATCGATTTCGATGAAAGATTCAATTTCGAAGAACCGATGGATACAACCAATTAAAAAACTTATAGGTCGGTATCGAACCCGAGTGAATCTATTGAGATTATGGGTTAGGATTTTGGTACAAGAGAATGAGAATCAAAATTCCCAATTTGATAATCAATTCCATGTTTGTTGTTATGTTTTATACTAGTGATTATTGGGTGTTTAATTATTATGCATATTTATGCTATGTGTTTGTCTATGAATTTCCTTGTTATTCTTCCAGTTTGGCCGATATAAATACATTTTTTCAAATTAATTTGTTTTCCCCTTATTTTTTTTTTGGTTGCTTAAGTTTATTATTTCTTAAACAATCTCGATTTAGTTAATGGGGGCAGAAGACTCAGGGATATGTTGACAATGTGTTAAGGGCAAAATCATGGTTTGATGAATGCAAATGTCATGTTTTGTTACTTGTATATCCTTTTACAAAGTCTCAATTGAAACTAAAGGCTAGTGTTTGTTGTAATGTTTTGAGCGACCTTTGGTGGTGGTGGTGGTGGAGGTGGATGAGTGGTTGAATTTGCATAAAATGATATATTTTAAGGTTTTGATTAAATGTCGTCACTATTTTGAATAAAATGTTTGTCACTTTTGTAAAATGTAGTGCAAGGCTTTTTCAAGGCATAGAAGCTTGAAGATGCAATGAGAATTTTTAAGAAAATGCAGAGTAATGGGATCATTCCAATTGCATTTAGTTATGGGGTTTTGATTCAGGGGCTTTGTAAAGGGAAGATTGAAGAGGTTGGAGGGTGCCTATGAGCTTTGTATTAAGATGTTGGAATAATGTCACTTTTTAATAAAAGATGTCCCTTTTCCAGTTGCCTTCTCAACAAATTCGGATTATATATTGCTGCATTCTCAGCAGTTGCATATGTTTCATTCAGATTACCTTTTGACGGTCAACTTGTTTCTAATACCATCACTTTTATCCCTTCTTACCCCATTTTAGACATGGCAAATATATCAGCATCTACTTGTGCATATAACATGTTGTCATAATGTAACTTTGTGTTAGGATCAATCATTCCTGAATTAGGGTTGAAAAGCACATAATCTAAAGAAATCCTATTGGGATAATCTTTGTAAGGAAAATAAAGGTATGCTGCGTATGCATAACATCATTTTTTTTTAATAAAAGTGATATTGTATGTAATAAAAAAGTGACACTTAACTTTATACAATATGTTTTACTTCAAAAGAACTATTTATATGATAAATTGGTTGACTGACCTTTTTTTGAATTTTTGTCACTTATTTTAATGTTTGTCACTTTTTTGAATTTCTATCACTTTTTTAGTATATCACTTCTTTGAACTTCTATAACTTTTTTTTAGTGACAAATAACTTTTATCCCTTCTAATACCATCACTTTTATCCCTTCTTACCCCATTTTAGACGTGGCAAATATTACAGCATCTACTTGTGCATATAACATGTTGTCATAATGTAACTTTGTGTTAGGATCAATCATTCCTGAATTAGGGTTGAAAAGCACATAATCTAAAGAAATCCTATTGGGATAATCTTTGTAAGCAAAATAAAGGTATGCTGCGTATGCACTGATCCAAAAAGGTGTCTTTGTAGTTGCCAAAAACTGCACATATTGAGGCATTATTTCATTAATTTTGCTTCGAAAACTTCCTGATGAAGGTGGATATGATACTTCAAGCACTTTTTTGTTACTTTTTTTTTTTAGTATTTGTCCATTTTTTTGAATTTCTGTCACTTTTTTTTTTAAATAATTTTCTCACTTTTTTTTATTGTTTATTACTTTTTTTTGAATTTTTGTCACTTTTTTAGTGAC
This sequence comes from Fraxinus platypoda, assembly GCA_903798405.1. Taxonomy (NCBI): domain Eukaryota; kingdom Viridiplantae; phylum Streptophyta; class Magnoliopsida; order Lamiales; family Oleaceae; genus Fraxinus; species Fraxinus platypoda. The sequence goes on along the minus strand of CAIGRT010120243.1, from coordinate 18,613 downwards.
AAATATCAATTTTTAATAAAAGTGACATACAATGATATTTAATTTTAAAAAGTGACATTGTATAATAAAAAAGTGACATTTTAATGTTTTGATTAGTGTTTTGTTACTTTTTCTACTGTGTCACTTTTTTGAAATTTCTATCATTTTTTTAATTGTATATTACTTCTTTTTAAAATTTATGTTACCTTTTTAGTGACAAATATAAGTTTTGATTGTTGTTTTATCATTTTTTTAAGTGTTTGTCACTTTTTTTCTATCACTTTTTTTTTAAAAATTTCTATCACTTTTTTAATATATGTTTCTTTTTTGAGTGTCACTTCTTTTGAATTTTGTCATTTTTTTTTTAGTGTTTGTCATTATTTTTATTTTCTGTCATTACTTTTGAATTTGTCACTTTTTTAAAATTTAGGTTCCTTTTTTGAATTATTGTCTTGTCCCCCTTTTTTTTTTTTTTTTTTGAATTTTCATCATTTTTTTAGTTTGTCCCTTTATTGAAATTTCTATCACTTTTTTGAGTGACAAACATCACTTTTTAATAACAGTGACATTGCACGTTATTTTTAATAAAAAGGTGACATTGTGTCACTTTTTGAAGTTAAGTTATTAAAAAGTGACACAGTATTTTTTATTTCAAAAATGCTTTTAGTATGATTTTTCAAAAGACCTCTAATTTTAAGTGTATTTTTGTAAACTACCCTTTCTCTTTTTACTCTTGCAGGAACAATCTCATGTCATGCACAAGTCCAATTAATGTTTTTCTGTTAATAACTTCTTAGCCAGTAGTCCAGTAGCCTAATTTGTAAAGCCCAAATGCTGCTAAGAGGCCCATTTGATTTCAATTTTAAAAAATAAAAAATAAATGTATTGTACAAAAAAATAAGGAAGGCTTTTAAGGAAAAGATGGCACGATAAGCTAGGAGGGAACACCTTTGAAATAATATGAGGAAGAGTCGGTGGCCATTACCACATGGGAGTGAAACATATGCTTTTATGACCTATACCTATCTTTCATTGGTTGTTCGCGTTCTCCATATAGATATTCTTGTCTTCGACATGCAAAACAGCTTTCTTCTTGTCCTTGGAGTACCAAATGTTTTAACTTTAGATATGGGATCGGGAAAATGAACTCTCTCGTTGTAGCACTAGAAGGAAATTTAAAAGACATCCATAGTTGGGTTAAGAAAAAGTTTGATCAGGGGCAGAGGAATAGGATTGATGGCGAACAATGTAATCATATGTCATAGTCGTAACTGAAGATCCAAAATTTGTTGTAACTTATGTGTACTTTTAGTTGGATATGTGAGATTTGTGACTTAATACAATGAGTTTTTACAAGTTGTACTCCGTCAATTCAGTACGCAGTACTAGATGGTTTTAGGTAGCGTTAGGTTTCCGTCAATTCAGTACTAATCAACAAATTTGCATCGATTACATATTTGTTGACAAGAAGCTACCGTAAAACACGTCATTTTATCTATTTTGATCATAACTCCTATAATTGAGTACATACACAGTCAATTTGTTTGATTTATGTTTCAACTACCCCCATAGACAAAATTTAGTTCACTCTAAAATATAATTCTAATCACGTCTCTATTTATACGCACATTGTCATAGGATAAAAACAAGAAAGAAGTCAGTGTTTGAATTGAAGGTGCATGGGTGCCTAATTTTTTAGGTTTGTGGGTCCCACGAAAAGGGTCTAAATTCGGATCATTATATGACTTCACGTTACAATCTGACATGACGTATAGTCAATTTCGTCATCATCTCCAGAATAATGGCAATAAATTGTGTGAAGAAAAAGTCATTGCAAAAGCAAACTGTTCAATTATTTTACTATGGTCCAAGGTGGTCCGTACAACGTAAAAAAAGTTCAAACTCACAGCTCGAAATTGTTGTGGGACCCATGAATCTCTCTGAATTTCAACTGTTTGATAACTCAATGCAAAAGTGACACGGATCTTGATTTCGACCGTTCAAGCATTTTCGTACGTGCAGTAGTTAGCCAAAGTATATTAAGATCATGTTTGGCAACAATTAAAATGATTTATTTTTTTAAAAAAATAATAATAAGTTTTGAAAGGAATAATATTATCTAGCACCATTAATGTTATAAAACCAATTCAGGTGACGCTAAGTGATAAGCTCAATGAAAGGTAAAACTAAATAATTCATTTAAATATAGATTTCATTTAATGCCACTTAGATTGATTTTTAATACATTGGCGTTACATAGTATTACTCTTTTTGAAATAGTGATTTTTAGGAGAATGTGTCGTTAAAAAGTAGAAAAAAATTGAATTTACGTATAGAATGTTTTATTATCAGAATTCGTGGTTGAAAATGAATTTGACAAAAAAGAGAATTTTATTTTAAAGGTTGTCAAATAGTATCTTAATCAACTTAAAAAGTTAAATTTTACCAAACATGCACTCGATAGACCCACCATTTCATTCTAAATATTAGAGGTTTTTCGAATTTAATTTTGCACAAATCCTCTTCAACATTTTTTAACTTTTATAAAGGGAAAAGGTTAAACATATAGTTTCCGTTTGATTTAGTTAAAAATTAGATTTAGATAAAAGTTGATGAAGCGCGCGGTTGAAAATTCGTTAATCCTATAAAATATGCTGTTACAAATGAATTTTTGAAGATGAGAGACAAACGAGGGTTTAATCAAAAGTAATGGTCACGACAAATCGATTGCTCGTCATGGTTGGCCTATTTGGCATCGCATTTGACAACGTATGTACAACCGATTGCTTCGTTATCTTATACGAACATAATTATATCATATTTTAGGACGTCTTTATATTATTTTAAGAATTTCAAAGGTGACAATAATTAAAAAAGGGGTACGTGAGAGCAGCCCACGTGACGTTAATTAGTGCATCTTATTATTGGATTTAGCATTAATTGAAGTGGGTACCGATAGCAATTCGGATTGGACAGATCCGAACCGAAGCACGTGAGCTGAATTACATAAGTGGGTCCATATTAGTCAAATCTAACGTCCAATCATGTTGACTCAAGATTGTGGGAATCTCGTACCACTGCTATTTTGTATAGTCATTTTTATGCTATGAGAGGATTATTCAAGCACATATACTAACCACGTCGAACCTTACTCTATCTCGTCCTTGGATTTCATCAAAAATGTGTGTTCTTGGTCCGATGAAGTATGTAACTAAATTAATCGTCGACTTCGATATGATTTTTTTAACAAATTTTTAAGTTACTCGAAACAAGCTATGGTCATAATTGGCGTGGTTGAGTGTATACTTCTTATTGATTTTGTTAAATATTAGGAAAATATTAGTCTTCGATAAGTGTAATCTCGTATAGATGTTTTAGAGTACTCATCTAATAGTCAATGATTTCAAATTTCACTACAGAATTTCTGACCGTTAAAAAGTTACACGACATAATTTGCGCATTTCTTGATATTCGTAGCAATAAAATTTGTTAAAGGAAAGCGTTCTTAGCAGATTTTTTTTTTTCCTTTTTCTCACTTGGAAAAATGAGTAAAAAGCTACTGTTTTTTCACTCCAATGTTTTAGCTCAGGTGAAATATACTTGCCCTATTTGAGGTCTTGTTTGTTTTAGGTTGAGTTTGCTTAAATTTGCATGTTTACTTATTTATGAGTCGTGTCAACTTGCCAAACAGACGGTTCGACACTCAAAAACCCTTCAATTCTCTTGCTTCAGTCCATCAATTACTTTCCGATTTGACTCGATTAGGTCCTCTCGAAAATTTTCTTAATCAAGAATCTCATGTAAGTATCGTGAAATAATAAGGCGAACATATTTTACTTCGAAATTGAAAAGTTTGACACAGTTGGACTGTAACTCAAGTGTAGGAATGCTCACCAAAACATTGAACAACGGAAACACAGTACTGCAATTGGACAACCTTTGTGTTTTAGGTGTAAACCTAGTAACTTAGTACAGACAAAAAACGGTTTCCCAAACATAAAACATCTAAAATTCACAGTTTCAGAACCAGGCAACCTTTTTGTATCAGTTTATCAATATTAGAGAAAGTTCACACCCTGTTAAATTTCTATTTCCTATTTTCAACCACATAATTTTCCATAAAATAATATTACGCGTAAATCGAAAAATTTTCTTTCTTTTTCAATCACTCATTTGCAAAAAAATACTATTCCACCCATTAAAATTTGAAATAATGGGAGCCAAACAGGGGCTTAATAACCCTCTAGATGCACGTAAAGTACATTACTCAACACAACTAAATTAATAAGAGGGGCTGCACCAGATTGATTCTTTGAATCAGAACTGCCATTCTATTTTGCTTAGCAAACAGTTCTTCAAACTTGTATATTTGTAGTAAAACAATCTTAAATGATTCTCATGGTGCTAAGTTAAGGTTTATTTGTGAGTTATATTAAGTACAATGGATATTGTCTTCTTATGAGCCACTCTTAATGTCGAGTTAACTTGTAACGGTTGTACATAGAAAAGCCACCCTTACGAGGATAATTGTTACTATGGAAAGGGCGACACGAGGAAAGTTACTTTAAGCAAAAAAAACTATCTATTGTAATAGCATTGTAATAGCCCATAGGAGAAGAATAGCTAGGCACGGATGACAAGATTGGAACCCGTGAAATATGTTAGAAGCAAAGGCGTGCTACCGAGTTACACCACATCATGATTTACAGTGTTATTGGTTGAGTGAAGTCACCTATCGTAAAATATGAACCGTTATGTACATCATTTTTGAAACATTAGGACAATAGGAACCATCTCGAGACTTTTGAAATTGTTGTTTCCGTAGAAAAACCTTTTGCGTTTATGTTGCATTTTTTCATCTTTTTACTTTCCTTTCCACTTAACTTGCATTTCCATTCATCGAGGAAGACAAATTGCATTATAAAAAAGTCCTAAGGTACTAATAAAAGAGAGAACAAGGAAAAAAAAAAAAGCGCTCAAAGACACAAGAAAAATAAGTAAAAATCTTATTTATTATATTGTTTAGTTCTACCTCCAATGTGTGCAAGACAATTGGATCCAATTTTCATTTAGGTTTTGAAAAATATGTGCAAGAGAGATTATTAGAATAGTTGTAATTTCTAAGGGAAATTTGAATATCATCAAAGGTGCAGTCATTACTAAGAAATTAGGGTTCCTTAATCATCTCGAGTTTAATTTCATTATTTTATTACTAATTTTGATTTCAAATTCCTAATATATTAATTGAATAAAAAATCATTTCTAATTTAAAATTTCTGCAAGGACATGCCTTTTTTCCTTTTCATAGTTGTGTTCTTTTTCAACTCTATACATTAAAACAAGCAATAAAAGCTATACCAGGTACATTGTACCCATCTATTTTTTTTCATGTTCCATAAATTGCCAAACTTCAAAAATAATTAGGTCAACTTGTGATTTTGCTTCATAATCATTATTTGCATAAAATAAAGTTTTAAATAGTGATTTTTAGGAGAATATGTGGTTAAAAAATAAGAACAAAATTTAGTTTTAGGTGCAGAATGTGAATATGTGGTTGAAAATGAGTATATAAAAATGAATTTTTACATAATGGTTGTCAAGCAAGAGCTAAATAAGTGAACTTCAATCTAACTAATGAATTAAATGTTGTGGGAGGAAAATCACGCTACAAGTACAAATTTATTTCGTAGAAAAGTTTCACGGATAACACTTGGCAGAAATTCATTGAAAGATGAAGAAAAAATAGGCAAATAGGGCGTTGCCACGACACTGTCCTGTATGGATTCTGTCAACCAAAGCTTGTACGTGAGGCTTACCATTTGTTTTGTTCTGGGAGAATAATGACAAGTACTATAATAATGAAGATTTAAAGCCTATGGTTCTACCTACACTAATAAAGAGATATAGAAATAACACGAGTTGGTCAATTCATGCCCATAGTGGTTTTGCTTTCACACTTTTTGACTTTAATGGTTTTGATTTTTGTATAAACTTGCCCAATTTCAATATTTCTCGATGACTAAAAACTCGTACGGAAAACTTTCACGATATAAACATTTGTATAAGCGACCGCCATGTGAACATGGTTAACACTATACTCCCAAAATGAACGAAGAGAATTTTGCAATCCACTATCGCGAATACATTGTGGAATGAATATTAAAGAAACCATATAAAACTTAGTTATTTTACGATATTTTTTGAATAGGAGATGTACATCAATATAGCATTATTAACTTTTTGAGAATGGTAGACATAATTCGATAGTGTTCGCACAAAGTGCTAACTACTTGATATGTATTTCCTCTAACTCTTCAGAAGGATCTTCAACTTATTCCTCGACTTATGCATTTGCTGTTTTATAAGAATAGTCACCAAACCTACCTTAAAATGGCAACCCCAAGAGAAGAACAACGTTTTAATTTTCAAGTATGCGAATTGTTCTATATTTCTTAATTTCCGATGGAAAATTAACAGGACTATGTGCTCCTATATATATATGTAGGTATGTGATCGTGCTCAGATTGATTCACCATTGGCAGCAGATAGTAATAGCTTCTGTAATCTCATTTTCAAATAAAACGTAATCAAGAATCTTACTTAAGAATCAACTTTATTTTACACGAATAACATATTCTATACATACATACTCACATACACGTGCTAATTTATTCCTTATCAGCAGCAGTGGATCGATATATAACAAACGAATGTGTATCAGCATAAAAAATAAATTCGACGTGCACAATGTAAATATATTTAGGTTTTAGAGTTCACAACATTCAGTAGTAAGGAGCCGAAAGAACTCCTTTAGTACAAACAATTAACTACTGGTATAATATGTAATAGTATTTAGATCATAGCATTCACAAAAACTTATGCAACTTTTAAACAATCAATTTTAGGTGCATAATTATGTCAGAAGATTGACATAAAATTACACTGTTAAGACTGTCAAGTTAGCCAAACCTAAACATTGGACATTAAGTATTAAAATTGTCACCAAATTCGGATTGTTAGACGAAACTACAAGAAATATTGCGTTTAATGACGAATATTCATACAACGATTAGACATTAATAAGTAATACATACAAGTTATCTGATGTTCAGGAAAAATGTTAGGCAATGTAGACATAAAAATGTGCACTTTCATTTTCTAGCTAAGAATGATTGTAGAACTTTCTTACACAAAGTTGAGGTGAATCACCAAAATCAACCAATCATATGTGGATTGTCGGCAAGACATTACCCACAATATTTATCTAATTGTGAGCATATAAAAAAAACATATCTATCATTCTTTTCATTAAGAAAAGAAAACTATATCAGGGAAAAAATTGGATCTTGTGTTTGTCTCATTGATATTAGTGGATCTAGCAAGATTTGTACTTAATTATAAGTTAGAAAGATTCATGTATATTTCAAGATAATTATTAAAGTTAAGCTCCTATAGGGAAATATAATGCTGATACATGACAGCTAACCTAATGGGAAAAGGTTGATATTCAATTTTCTAATTAAAGAATTAGATTGTCTGCCAATTACATCTACTCTCTCAATGAAATGACAGCACTAATTATAGGAAATTATTAATTAATTGAATGATATCAACTGTTATATGAGCCTAATCAAGATAAAAATTTGAAATAATATTTGACACTGTCTTTCACAAAATGAGAAATTCTGATTCATAGACAGTAAAGTGAAAGAAATTAGTCAGAGAAAAAAGATGTGCAGAAACAATTCAGGATAAAAACAAGTAAACTGTACACTGATATATTAAGGCTGATCAGTCCTACAGAGTGATTCCAAATCAAACACTGTGATCAGAAAACTTAAGCTTCATATTGAGTCACATTTACTCCTACAACTTTTAGAAAAGCGATTGTTACAAGTCTGCAATTACTAATAGTGCTTTTATGCCTTGCAGTTTTTGCATCTAAAGCTCAATAAAAGCTAAATATAAACTACCCCTTCCCCCTAGGTGGAGTGGGGTGGGGGTTCACAAACACACACTTAGAAAACCGCCCAAGATCTAGGTATTGGTTGGTTAAATGTGATCACTAACAGAAAAAAACACAGTTTCTTCAACTTTAGAAAAGTAATTTAACTAACCCTAAATACTGATGTAACATAAGATAGATGAGAAATAGGAAAGTTAACCATGTAAAAGACTTAAGCTGCAGCCAGGTTCTTGGAAAAGATCTAGTGAAAGATGCAATAATCTGCAAAAAAGTAGTACTGGTTTGATTTGTGGGATGTTTATCCTTCACCTGGTGGTGGTTGTGGTGGAGCTGCAGTCAACTGTTGCGGCTGTGGCGGAAGGCGCTTCCTCTTTTTCTTCTCATAGCTAATTCCCCTAGCTTTTGACTGTAAATCACGCACTTCCCGAAGATACAGCCTCACAGCTCGAGCCCCAAAAGGATTTAGCTCCGACTTTCCTCCATTTTCTTCATAGGCTGCTCGGAGTCGACCGATGAGGGCGTCGAGGCTTCCCCAAGCCTGTCGAAGGGGGCAAGGACATGGTGCAGGTGGGTTAGGGATACCATAGAAGGGGCAGATTGGGGTGTGGACTTTGGTCTTTCCAAATTGGTCGAGATATCGAAGAAATTCAAGAACATGAGCACCACTGCACCGGGAGAGAGTGAGTGGCGGCCTGTGGTTCTTCAGGTACTGTCCAAAAGTGTTCCAGTCCCGGCGCTTCTGGTTCTCGTACCGGCTTAATGTTGTTGGAGACGATGACGATGAGGTGCCTGCTATAGAAGTATTCTCAATAGTGTTGATACTGTTGTTCTCAGAGTTTGAAATCTCCACTTCAGGAAATGAATCCATTAAATCTTGAAGAAACTAAACAATTAAATGGATCTCTCAGAATAAAATCAAATTATATTTTAGCTACCAGTGGCGAATCTGAATGTGGTTATTACATAATATATCCTGATTTTCCTTTGAGATCATAATCATAACGGAGAGTGTATATATTAAAGAGGAAAGAAAATTCAAGAAAGATGAAGTGATTTTCTTGATTTGAGATATGATGTTAAATAGGGTAAGTGGTGACGAGACTTGAGGAATGAGAGAAGAGACTATTTGGAGTTCTTGCTTGTTTGAGCAATACTAGAAATATCAAATATTGGGGGACTCTAATGTTGGTAGATTTTGTAGCTATTTTTTCCCAACATGGAGGAGTGAAACTGCCCTCTTATTTCTTAATGACCCCTATTTCTCTTCTTGGAGGAGAGAGAAAGTAGAGAGAGAGAGGAACTATTTTAGGGCTTTTAAGGAAATGGAAAGAAGCAGAGAGTGGGTTTAGATGGAGACAGGAAAAACGTTGGATGGAGTAATATTTAAGAGAACAAAATCGCTTCAATTCTTTACCCAAAGGGTTTTCACACACAAATTAGTATGCATATTGACCAAAATACCCTCTCTCTCTCTCTCTCTCTCTCAAACTTTTATGTACCAAAATTTTTTATGTGTCTTTAATTAATCTTTCACTTATTGTACTAGTTTTCAGAAGAGTTAATTTGAATCAAACAAAGTCCTATAGATCATGGGAAAAAGATGTTTAATTTATATTTGTTATATGATTGTTTCCGAAATTATGTAATTTTTACGAGCAATGTTATTTATCTTCAAAATTTTTCAGCGTTCTTATTTACAAGTAACTATATCGTAGCTCAAGTAAAAAGTCACAAGTGATTAGCGACATCACCGAAGACAATTGCAAACAATTGTGACTTCTATGAAAGAGTACAAAATGCAATTATATCATGAAACATATCGACGTAAAAATAGAAAATTAATAATTTCTACAGTCAAACTTCAAAAGCTAAAACTTTATTATCATCATAAATGGAGTTATACAATACATATCATGTCAAAGGAAAACTTGCAACAGCTTCAATGGGGTTGAGTGTGCGTGTTTTGTGGCATTTTTCAATTGTGAATACTGATTAGGCACAATGTTGGTAAATTTTGATTAAATCTCTTATGGTTTAAAGCAAACTCCGAGAAGAAGTTGAATGAAAATTCAATTGTGTTCTACTTGAGAACAGTTAATTTTTTCTCTCATGGTTATGGACTTATGGTGTCATACTTGTTCAATCCACTAAAATATCTACTTTATGTGAATGCAAGTTTTGATTGCTATTCTGTCCAAGTTTGTCTTCAACGCATCCATTCACATTATATGCTAATCGAATTCATTTTCCCCAACAAATATCTACTTTATGCATAATTTTCATAAATAAGTAGTGAAAGATGTGTACTTTCGTGTCATATTAAACTATCTCATTTGATAATGTATAATTTTATCTAAAAGTAGTACACCCGACGTGCCAAAGTTTGATAGTTTAGTAGAAATAAAGATGTTGACATTATGGTGTTCCCCCGTTGTACCGAACCATATGACCTAGTTTGCTCCCGTTGGAGAGGACAAAGGCATGGATTATTGAATCTAAGTTTGGTGACGCCAGATAATATAGTGGTTTAAAGGACAAATAAAGTGCATAGAAAGTATAATAAACTACCCGTGGATTGAATTTTTTTCCTCCAATCCATGTCCGGGCAGCACTAAAGGAGAGAAAATTTTGCCCGAGTTTCTCACTATGTTCTTGAGAAAGCAAAGCTAGCATTGTACTAGACATTAGACCTTTAAACTCCCTAGGATTTCACTCAAAAAATACATCTATCGTCTTCGGGTGAGAAAAGAGTTCGTAGCTTCCTAACTTGTCGAAAATAAGGTATACATTAAAGCAGTATCATCAGAAGCATAGCGATATCGAAAGAATAAAAGTAAAAAGTCTTCAGGCTATAGTCACTAGAAAAGCAAGCCAGGAAGGAATAGATCGACCTTGTCAAGCCGTAATCGATGGCAAAAAAGCACGAGTCTAAGATCGTCATTCATTTAAGTATAGTACGCGATGTGGTAATATCGTTTTGAACTAAGAAAGAAAGCATGTGATACAATTCTGTGATGTGAACATACCACATGCATCAAGAGAGTATATTTAGTCAATGTTGATGGGGGACTACCAATATCTTTCATCGGTAGAAAGTCGTGGTTAGCATCAAGGATCATAATATTTTGTTGATAACAATCATGCTTTTAGTTGTCATTCTTGACTTGTCACCTACAAACAAAAATTACATATCGAAATATCAGTATCAATGACCGGAAGATAGAAATATAGATGTCATTGAGTTGGATAAGCACTTCATAAACAAGATTAGAATAAGAAATTGTTTTACTAATTCAATTGTTTAGGAAGTATGTGTCATTCACAAACATTCTTGCGTCTTGGGACCAATTGACTTGTTATTATATAAAGGGAAAAATTCACAAATCAAGCATTAACTATGGGGCATTTCAAGGTTTTAAGTTTCAAGAGTCAAAATTCAGGCATTAATTAATTATATTTTATTAATTAAATATGTTAAGGTCGTAATTGTACAATTAATGCTCACGGGTACATACTTGTAAGTCACAACGTCACATATTATTTGATCACAAATTATTTTACCAGTCACAAATCAAAAAACTTATAGATCATAATTTATTTGTCAATCACAAATTTTCAAATTAGTTGGTAGCAAATTATTTTTCAATCACAAATTATCGAATTTTTAGGTGATTATCATATAGTTGGTCAATGGTCACAAATAACCAAATATTGGTCACATACACCAAATAGTGGGTAACATACCACCACCAACACTACTGTCGCCACGGCCACTTGCGACCACCCTCACCTCGCCACTACCGCCACCACCAACAAAACCGTCACCATCGGATTCAATCTACTGCTAACAAAAACCACCACAAACTACCACTATCGCACAACCACCACAACCACTAGCAACCCAACAACCAAGCAAATCACCAACGATCAAAACAACCAAAAAAACTAAAAACAAATATATGATCGTTGCCGCTGTAGTGGCGGCGGCACTCATAGCGCTACCATCTCCAGAAATCGGTGGAGCGCCTTTGTGAGGTGGAGCTCAACGTGATGCTCTGATAGTGAGAGAGAGCGAGAAGAGAAAATGTGTGCGTCGCCGTTGTGAGTGTCGCCATATCCAACAGTAGGTGCATCACCGTCGTGTGTGTGACGACGGTCTTCAACGGTGAATCTATAATCGTCGCCGAATTAAGGGGTGTGGATAGGTGGACATGGTGAGAAGATAAAAGATGGAAAGTGAGAATAGAATAAAATGATTTTTAGGGTTTGAAATCAAATTGTATTGAGATATTTAATATTTATTTATTATATTATTATTTGATATGTGAACAAATATCTGATTTATGAATTGTAATCTTTAAGCACTTCTACTTGTATAAATGTAGTAAATATGAGTATTCCCCCATTTGGATATACATAATTATAGAAGTTCATAAAGAAGATTTTAATCTATTAATTTATTTTGAAGGTGATTTCCATGTATTTATTTTGTAGGAACCTTTATAAAAGTATAATAAATTTTTCTTTTTTAAAAAAATTAAGATAGTTTTTATAAAGTGAATGACCGTGTTTTGAATTATATACGAGTAGCTAGATAATTTGTGTCATTTTTTTACTATCTATTGTGATATACACACTTGATTTTCTAAAAAGTAAACACGAACATGTCTGAAACATATCGATTTAAATTTTTTAAACTTTTAAATTTATATATCATATCAATATAATAGATGTAATATATGACGCATAGCATACCATGTCAAACACTTGTTTAAGAAATGTCCCTAAAGTATCTACCATCGAATATTAGAAATTTAAGAAATACATAAAACACGCGACATGACACGCGACTTATCAGATTCATGTCATGGAGTGTCCGACAAGACACGACCACGCCGCCCTAGTAGGACTATCAGTGCTTCATAGCCAATAAAAATTATGCACATCCCCATGCCATGAAAACAAAAAAAATCATACGATTAAGAACATATAAAACTACTTGCATTAGTGCAGCTAAAACCAAAGCGACTGCAAGATGAAACATCACAGGCAGAAATAGCAAACAAATCTACCACTATTTGCATGTCACATAAATTGATATAGAATAATTGTCCAAAAACTTAATATATGAGAAACTGCTGCCAAGAAGTTTTACCTAAGGCAGCCACGTGCAGCAGCAAAATAAACATGAAAATTTCCTCTTCACGGCGTCCCTCTCACTATAGCACTCTCACGCTGGTTGCGGAAGTGACTGAGAAACTGTTGCACCTGCTCGAACAAAAAAATTATTCTTTTCCATCATCCATGCCCCCACCCCCAAATTTGGGGGAAAAAAAAACATATAGGGTAAATAATATGTCCACGATATTTCTTCTTAAACCGACAAACTGAAAGGAAGATAGCCGCAAATTCGTAAGATGTTTGGATTTATTTAGAGGAAAACTAGAGAACAGTGGGCAACTAAGGGAAGGCCATATGGAGTTGCATACCTTCTCCTTTGCTCTTGGAGTGCCAGATTGAGACAATGCGACAAGAGGTGGGACAGCCCCTTCTTGTAAAACACTCTGACTGTCTGACAACAGCATGAACTATTAATGCACAGTTGTAGTAGTATCGAGGCAGCATTTTCTTTTCCTCGTTGTGATCCCGTGTCAACAATTTCAACCAGTAATGGTATACCACATTGTTGAGCAATAGCTGAGAATCCCTCTGGTAATATACAAATTTGCAAGAAGAGCTACAGCTTTATCAACCATTTCTATTTCAGGGGCCATCAATCCAACCAGATATTTCACTGCTCCTGCCTGAACTATTCGAGCCTTATTTTCATGAAAGATGGATAGGTTAAATAAGGTGGTTGCAGCGTCTTTCTTCCCTCTGATAGTTTGTCTTCCCTCTGAAAGTACCTGATCTTAAAAGATCAACCAACGCATTAACTGCCCCTGATTGACCAATTTTTATCCTGTACCCATCCAGAAGAGAGAGACTGAAAAGAGCAGCTGCAGCATTCTCCTTGGCTCCTGCATCTCCGGTCTCAAAACATGGACAAGGGGTTCAATTGTGCCTTCTTCTGCAATCATAACTTTGATCTTTTCATTAATTGGTAAGTTTAAAAGTGCAGTGACTGCATGCTCTTGGGTTAGCTTCACATCCGAGTGTAACAGTGAGATTAATGGAGCAATGGCCCCACAGAAGCCTATAACGACACAATTCTCTATGTTATACTTGGCAATATACAGTAATTTTTCTGCAGCTGCAGTCTGTAGTTCGGTCGATTTGCTCTTCAACTCTTTAATGAGTTTTTCCACATGGAAAGTAGAAGTCAAAGCACTTGAACCCGATTCACATGAAAATGAGTGTGCTCTAGAGGGTTGTGTTTTCCATTCACCACCATTTCAGCCATTGTTTTGAGCTGTGATACTGTTTTGCAGATAAAGATAGGGATACCCCTGAATTTTTATTTGATGTAGATGGAGTGGGAAAACTAGATGTTCTATCCCCTGATCTATCACTCATATCATAATGCTTGCTTGATATCCTAGAGGTATCAGTTGATGCTGTAGGGAGATAATCAATGCTGGAAACAGCACTTGATGTTGATTCTCTCCTACTATGTACATATGAATGTTCGGAGGATGAGTGGTCAAATTTTTCAACCGCCTTCTCTCCCAAAACACCATATCTTTCATCCTTCAGTCCAGAAAAACCATCGACATTCTGCTTCTCAAAGCCATGTCCGACTTCAAATGATGATCTTGATGTTGAATTTATCCTTTGTAAAGGACATTGGAGATCATCTTCATGACCGATATGTTCAGGCTGAGATTGAGTTACAACAATATCAGCACCTCTAGAGTTGGAGACTTTTATTTTGTTTTCCTCACACCAATTTGTTACAAGAGCTTTAACTGTATAATTGGGGATAAGATTGCCGTGTGCGTGTTTTTGACCAGTTTTGGGACAAGTAGTTAATCCATCGTCCAGCCATTTTTGAACGGAAGCCTGCTCACAGGTTTGGCCAGAAGCAACAATAACTGGATCCAGCATGAGTTCCAAAGATAAAGGACAGCAGAAATATGGAGGAATCCGAATGACTTGCACGGCCTCAAAGTTCTCAAGCTTAACCGCACAATAGCGAATGTGGGACATAAACTCAATGGTACGAGAAATTTGATCCAAGTCCCCTTTTCTTGATTCTCTTCAGCTTTGATTCTCTCATTTTCTAGTGCAATAAACTCATTCAAGAGTTCCTGATTTGAGGTCAAGTTGAGGGTCTTACCTATTGAAATGAGATAATCAGCATGAAGAGTTATCCCTTCACTTTGGCTTCTAAGCATCTCTTCTATGAGTTCTGATACTTTGTCTAGCTTCAGATTTTGAGATTCCAACTTACAGAACTGGGAGGAAAAATAAATCAGATGCACTGGGTATTATCAAGATGCAACCCGGCTAGTAATGTTATAGAGACGAGAACAGAGCCGATGAAGCTCCTGGTTGCTTTTCATCCAAGTTTGCCCCACTATTTCCGACTTAGGAAATAGAATAGGGGTACATCCTCCCGACAAAGGGGCTAGGGGGAAATGATCCTTCCCTAAGTCTTAATTTTATTGTCAACTTTGTATTCTCTAACTGTATCCCTACCTGTGCATCAGATAGACTTGAAGTAGATGGTGATAGTTCAACCAGTTCACATAAAATGGAAGACATCTTGACCGAGGAGATTGGATTTTCAGGATAAAGGGCTTGCTTTGCAGAACCTAAAAATATAAGATAATAGACAAAAAGAAAAAGGAACTGTAAGCTTGCAAAACTATTAAAACAACTTCCTCCCCGCATTGTCTTGGATTTGTAACATAGCAGAGAAGAAAACAACAAAATCAGGTTAAAGTACATGACAAAAGTTCTTCAATTTCTTCTCCAGAATTCAAATGGAGCTGGAGATTATTTAAGAATAGATTACGATTCCCCACATAACTAGTTATCAAAAACCCATTGTTTATAGCTTCTGGACTTAATTTTGAAAATTTTAAAGCATACTTAGTGTCATGCTTATGCATTACTTTCCCTGCTCAGACTCAAAATGCTAAACTATAATAATAGAAAGGATGAAGCCAAATTCAATCAGAAGTTACTCACAAAAAGAATCTTGCTCATCCTCGGAGACCATTTTTCAAGGAATTCTCTAGCCTCGTTTACAGCTACATCCAATTCTTCGCACTCTTTACATAAAATTTCATCTAGAGGTGCCTCATGATCAGCGACATTATCGAGTAGTGGTTTCAAATGCTTCAAGAAAGAAGCTATATTTCTGTAATCCTTCTCCAAAGGCATACTCTTTAATATACGGCATGCTGCAGGTGAATAAATCGAGAAATACTGTTAGTAAGGTATCTTACTGAATTTAAATCCATTGACCTGTTTAAAGAAGTCAAAACTTGACTAGTTAGAATTAACAAGTATTGCCTGAAGAAGAAGAATTAGAATTCAAACGATGCTAAAGGATAAAGGTAGAAGGTGATATAATTAGACAGTGGCCTCAAGAATGCCCTATGAATCGAATATTGATGCTAGTTCAATTAATCGCTTTTATTTCAGACGAATTGTTAATATATCTATGTTGTAACGAAGTTAGGACTTCACTAATTCAGTTCTTCCTTTGCAGGGTTAGATGATAAAAAAATAAAAAAATTCTAAACTTAACACTGTCTAGCACTTAAGAGTTGCTCGTCTGTCCGATAACTAAGAAGGATATAGAATCGACTTTGCTTGACCTACTACCATCATTCTATCACCGCAGAGATTGTGAATACAACTGAATGAGAGTTATGAACTGAAACATCCATGATCAAGTGAAAATAGTCGTATTAAACAGGCCGCATGAGAAGAAAATTAGAGGCTAAATTCAAGTTATAAATGAGATGAGATGGTCATTCAACTGGAAATTGTCCCATGTAGAGGATGATAGATACTAAATCACCCCTTTGCATAAGAACAAGATGAGACCATTAAGAACATTTTAGCTTGACATTTTTAATATTATGAAGTCAATTTCTTTCAACAATCAGTATGCGCCGCCCATTGACAAAGTATGGTAGAAATCACCCCTTTGCCAAATTTAAAAATAAATGACAAAAAGATGAAGGAATTATTCGATAAATTCTTCATTCTCCAATAAAGAAGCAGAGTTTCTTGATCATTTGCAAGAAAAAAAAAACTCTTATCAGTAAAAATCCCGTAATCTAATATATTACAGCCACTCTGTAAGGTACTAAACCCAAAAATTAAGAAGAGAAAAAGGAAAAGAAGAAAGAAAATTACCAAAACAAGTTCGAAAACAGCAGATAAGCCATTAACATTCCCACAGAAAAAATTAAAACTAACCAAAAAATGCATAATATACGCAAATTTACACAATTGAGCTAAACCTTATTCAAAGACAAGTTTATATTACAACGTTAAACTAAGAATACATATCTGCTGTTGTACCTGGGGCTTGAGGACTAAAAGAGGAACGAAAAAAGGATCTCGACGAAGCCCCAGAAAGAAACAAGCTTTACCATGAAAATCCCATTTCTTTGATCCATCAATCTTCAAGAATTAGCCGGAAAATCCCATTAAAACAGCCCTTTTATTTTATTTTTTGTTCAAGAATTGTTGCCAACCCTCTTCACAGTGCTTCGTACTAGAGAGAGAGCTGGATAATAAAATCGACAAATAATAAAGTAAAGAAGGAAAAAAGATGGATTAACTTTGTGGGTCCTTCTTGTAGCTGCAAATTTGATGTAGTGGGTGAATTAACTAATTTGTTTGTCATTATTAAACAATTAGGGCTCTGAAAGATGGGTATTGATTCTCTCGAACGGGTGGAATATTAGAATGATGCATTTGGCTTTTCTATAATTAACCGATCCATTCATTTTTGAAGGATTGCATTATGTCAATTGACCCGATTCGGCTTTTCAAATCAGCAAAGGATTGGTTGGATTCGTCTGGACAAGGAGATTTCATCAATAAGATGTCCTGGGCCTGCTAATCTACGACTAACCTTGTGCAAAAAGCGAAAGAAGTTCCGATCACAGCTTCTCCTTCAATTCCCATCTCGAAAGCTAAAGAGTAAAGACAAGCGAGAAAAGTCTGTCGGCGCTTTTTTACTTTTTTGTTTAATTTAGCAATCATTTAAAAAAAGAAAACAATAATTACGAAAGTAAGGAACTCGTTACTTTGCCCTCGGTCGGGGTATGGTAAGAGTGATTATTTTGTTCAAAACCACTCGAATCTGACCGATCTAATCAATCAAATTCAATTACAGTAAAACTTGAACGCTTTTTGGTTCTAATTAATATAATCAGTTGATTCTAATCTAATTTGATTGAGTAAATGTACACCTTAATGTATGGTGTAGGAGTTTTACTTTCTATCCCACTGAAAAATCTTTCATGAATTTCGAGTGGAGAGTAGAGTAGTGACTTTGCTCATTGCTCTATGCCAATATCACAATTTATTAATTTTTGGGACAATATTGTTATTATTTTATTTTTCTCTTATAATATTTATTGAATAGAGCCCTCAAACAAAACGAGCATGCTTCATGGACTTTTGACCAAATATTTCTTGTACACACAACCGTTTGATTTTGTTAAACTTAGGCCTTGTTTGGGAGATTTTTTT
>CAIGRT010120205.1:0-22893 GCA_903798405.1 Fraxinus platypoda | reverse complement strand
CCTGGTACTATGTAATTTCCTCTAAAATCTAACGAATGTTATCAAATAAGATACACTATCGATGACAAAATAACCCAACTTTGCCCCGTCCCACACTGCCCAACTTCATGGGGAAATAGGAACTAGATAGGACGGGAAAGATGATTCCCTTTTCGTTTTCAAACTTGTCATGAATCTAATTTTATATTTTAAATTTAATGTATTTAAGTCACTGTTCGATAAATTTATAAATGATTTATAAAAAAATAATAAGGGTCCCACGAAACGTACATCGTATGAATAAAAATAAATAATAATAACGAATATGTGATTCATTTTGTCTAAGCCTTTGTTTGTCTACTTCTGAATCAAAATTTTTTAATTTTCATACTTATTTTTAACCACAAGTTCACACAATAAAATACGTAAACTCAAAATATTTTCCTACTTTTAAACATACATCTCAAAACATTCACTATTTAAAACATTTTTTTCTCAATAATGACCATCAAACATGAGTTAAGTTTATCATATATTCATAAATTTGTTTTAATACAAATATTATGACATAAATGTCTTAGTCAGACTCCCATTATTTGATATTATAATTTTATTTCGTATATTACGACAGTCACTTCAATTAATTGATATTATAATTACAATAATTCTATTTCACCATAATTTAATTAGAAATCTCACATGGAAGTGGGTCCCACTCAGCATCGCCTGTTTGTGAGTGTTCTAGCCGTGTGTACAGGTACACAGAAACCTGTACACACAGCAGAATTGAATTAATTGTGCTTCGTGTATTACTACTGTCACATGGTATGAATCTCTGACGAAGTTACTTTTTCTGTGCGCGCACCTAAAGGCTCAAAAGACCCACTTCTTACGCAAAACTGTGTCGCAAGCTCTTTAGTCAAGACAAGTCAATTCACTCTCCAACGCCGATCACCACCGGAAACCGTCATGGACAATGGCGCTGCCTCTACTTCACAGCCGAGCGAGTCGATAGAAAATGGGATTTCTGAGCATCTCTCAACTTTGTCTCTTAGTGGTGAAAAAGAGCAGCGCGCTGTTGAACTTCATAGACAAGAGAAGGATCCCAGAATAAAAGCTAGAAAGTATAATCATTTTTCTCTTCCTTTTTAAATTCTGTACGTTATTAATTTCATTCACGCTGCTTCATTTTTTTTGTCCTTTTCCATTTTCGTTAGATTGTATGGAGGCGTCTCTCTCTCTCTCTCTCTCTCTTTCCCAGTTTATGTTTTATAAATTAGAAGATTTTCTTTAATAAAAGGAGGAAATGAGAGAAGAATAAAATGCTTCGGTGTGGTGCAATCAACGAAGCACGTGATACAACATTGATGTTCGAAGATCATGCTCCTTTTCTGAATTCTGCCTAAAATGAAAACTGGGTTGGAATTTTCTACCTTTGAAAAAGAATCTGAATTTGCTTTTACGATGTTGAGGAAATGTGAAGAACAAGAAATAATGAGGTTTTCTTTGACAAGGACGTTAAGGCTTAAATTACATAAAAAAATGGAAAAGAAAAATAGGTCTTTTGATGCCTACTGAATTGGATTTGTGTACTATGAAGTTATTAAACAAAGCATGTTGATAGAATGCTGAAGAAGTGAAATAAAAAGAAGAGAAATGGTGGGTGCAGTTCAATTGCCCTTGTTTTGTGTTAATCTTGTTGATTAAGAAAATTATTTTGCTTGGCTTCTGAGGACATTGCCAGAAGTTATTGAAAATAACTTTTCTTTCTTCCTTTTAAGTTTCTCTCAGTTGCTTTGCTTGCCAAAACCAAAAGTTCATACTGCACTTAATAGATATTTTCAACAAGAAAATTCAATTTTGAAGGAGATTGAAAGCCATTTTCTGTGCTCAGCTGCAAGTTAATTGGGGAGTCTATGTTCTTTCCCATTTTAATTATGGGAAACAAAATGTAAGAAGCAATAGTTACAGCTTACTCAATTAGTGCATTTACTGTCAACACATGTCCAAGAAACACCATATTAATCCCGAACAATAACACAAGATTAGGCGCAACAATCATTTTTGGTTTGCCAACAACTGGATGTACAATGTCATATAAGGTCAATCCTGTTTACAAATACAGATAATTCTCTTAGTAATCTGCATTCAAAGTTATTAAATGTAAAGACTCTTCTAAAATGCTAATACTGTTTTGGAAGTCTAACTTTTATAGCAGGGACGAATTGTGAGGTATCTTGCTGAATGTGAGGTCTTGTCATTGGTTCTTAGAAAACAAGGCACATGTGAAGTGTGTGTCATGTTCATCTTAGTTACTGCATTCCTAGTTACCTCTCACTTGTTCTTTTTTCATTTTTTTTAATTAAAGGTATCAGATGGACCTTTGTAAGAAAGCATTGGAGGAGAATGTCATTATATATTTGGGAACAGGTTGTGGGAAAACACATATTGCAGTTTTACTCATGTACGAGATGAGTCACTTGATAAAGAAACCCCAGAAAAACATCTGCATTTTCCTGGCTCCTACTGTGGCTTTGGTTCAGCAGGTTTCGATTTTCCTTTTCACATTCTCCATTTGTTATAGCTACAGTTATTTCTCCATTGGAACTAGATTGATGGATTCTATAATTTGCATGTAGCCTTGCTAATATCCCCATGAGATTAGCCAGTAGTGCCAGTTGATTGAATGATTTTTTTTATCATTCTAAGTACGCCCTCTCTGCCCTCATTGTGTCATATTCACGTAGTTTTATCTCTTTCTTGTGAGGCAACGATGTTGATAATTGAGCAACATATCATGAAGAATGGGTTCATTTCATTTTTGGTGACTAAATGGGTCAACTTTAATTTGTTGCAATCGACCCCTAAACTTCAATTTACTTTCGATGTTAATCCCTCCATTAGCCCCTGTTACTAAACTTAATGTCTCAATCCTCCATTAGGGCCCATTTTCAGGTATGTATGCCACATAATCGTGTTGTGGCTGCAAAATCATGAAATTGGTGATGAATGAAGTTTTGAGTATGCTCCGCCTGATGATTTCCTTCAATTTTTATACATGATTTATTTAATTTGGCCATGACACAATTAGGTGGCATATTTCCCTGAAACATAAGACACATTTGATTGTTGCCAATCTATAATGCCACGTTAGATTTGAATGTTAAGTTTAGTTACAGGGTTAGCAGAGCAACTAACATGTAAATTAAATTCTAGTTCAGTTTAGTGATATGATTGCGATAAATTAAAGTTTCCAGTGACCAAGTTAAGATTTCACTGAAAGTCCAGTGATGAAAAAATGAAAACCCCGTAAAGAAAGTTCCCTTGACAGATTACATGTAAAATAAGTTAGAGAAATACATGTAGAAGACTCGTTGAGATCACATTTGTCTAAACTTAAAAAATGGTTCCGGTACATTTTTAATGATTTATGATTGGATAAACTCTACTTATAAGCAATTGCACATTGAAAGTGGAAGAAAAAGTTAGATTCATTTGGTTGCTTTGTCTACAAAGCCTTGTGATCTAGCAATCGTAATGTTTTAGCCAATAATAGAATGACAAGCTATGGACTAAGAGTGTTAATGGTGTATCATGAGCTGCTTCTATGTTAGTTGAACATCTTGTAATGATAACCAATTTATGAGCACTTAGTAGCTACTGAATTGCCACACATTCTCTTTGCACTATTTCCCCTCTCGACTCCACCCTAAATCACCTTTATAGGTTGTCATTCGCGAAGACCGGTCAACTCCATTCAACAATGCTTTGGTTTTACTTTTAGACTAGACTTGGTTTTACTATAAGATTCTATTCCTTTATATTTGAAAATTTTTATGGATTTTTTATGTTTTACACTGAAACTTCTTGGCTGATATTCACTTCGTGATTGAAGCAAGCCAAGGTCATAGAAGATTCTGTTGATTTCAAAGTTAAGACTTACTGTGGCAGTTCAATACAATCAAGGAGGCATTACCACTGGGAAAAAGAAATTGAAGAATATGAGGTTAGTTAAAATTAATTTTTGAATTGTATACAGTATCAGGAGCAGTGTTCTCTGGTTACTTTTAAAATAATACACGTACTCTTTTAGAAGCATGTTGTAGTTCAGTTAATCTGTCATAGTTGTAGTCTCCTAGGGCAAAACCCATTGTAGTACAATGTTGGAATGGTTTCAGGGTTTCAGATATTCCAGATTACAATGCTGAAACCTTAAGGTTTCAGAATTTCCAGAGTACAATGTTGAAATCTTCTAAAGGTTTCAGATTTTCCAGATTGTACATTTTATCTTATCCCTTAGGTAACTGGAAACGGGAAACTTACTCTCTCGTGCCTTTTTTTGGGTTGCAGGGGTGAGTGGTTGGTGGTGGTGGGGCTATGGAAATCTAGTGTTCGTGAGTAGGATTGCCAGTGAAACTAATATCTTTTACTTGCTAAAATTCGTTTGTTGTGTTTTGACGTGCAGGTTCTTGTTATGACACCTCAAATACTGTTGCATAATCTATCTCACTGCTTTATGAGGATTGATCTAATTGCCCTTCTGATATTTGATGAATGTCATTATGCACAACTTGAAAGCAATCATCCTTATGCTGAAATCATGAAGGTTATATAAGCTGCCAATCAATTTTTCAATAATAAGCTAAAATGTTCATATGTTTATTGTATGACAATTATTATTTCTTGTAACGTAATTCATTTAGTTCGTGTTTCCTGATTAATGACATATGGATGGTCTTTGATATATTACAGATTTTCTACAAAGCAGATATGGCAAAACTTCCCCGCATATTTGGCATGACCGCATCTCCAAAATTAGGGAAAGGTAAGTCAATGGTTTAACTTTGGCTGTTCAATCATGTCTCCCTTCGCACAAACGTGGTAGCACAAGCATTGTTTTCAATGTCTGCTGCCACCTCCGCCTTTAACAGAGCCCACTGTGTTCGTGTATAAGTTTTGTACTTGTTGACTTCGCAATCAATGGGGTATATTTAAAAGCTTGAAATATGTAATTGTGCACCCGTAGGAATAGATATCATTTTTGTTACTCAAGTGAACAGGGCAGTAAAGTGAAGCGGTTATCGAGAGTTATAAATTTTGGTGCTATAGTGTTTGGATGAAATGAACTGTGTTGCAGGATTTATGCTTTATTGTCTCAGTTATTAACTTGAAATATTTATCTTATGGATTTGTGAATTTGTGCTGAGATTTATCATTGCCAAGATCTTGAGGAAATCACTTCAGTTGGAATGCACATCTCTTTCTTTTTTTTCCCCCCCTTTCCACGAAAATTTACCCGTGATCACAATTTAACTACTACAATCTTTTTCGATTGTTGCTTATATTGAAGGTATTACTTCCTTTTGGTATGTCACCATCTGTTCAATTTAACATCCGATTATGTAATATCAACAACTGGTATCAAATGAGTCTCTCTTGTTTTCCACGTGCACGGATGACTCTGCCCATTCGTCTTTTCTTGTAGCAATTTTATTTTTCTTATTGGGGTAGTTGCTTCATTTGGCCTAACATCTTCCTCTATAAAAGCTGTAGAAATTTGTATTACCTGACCCTTTCAACTACAGGTGATTTTGTCTTTCCCAATGCTCATTGATTTGTGAACTTATCTTGTATCCCAACATTGTGTTTTGTTAATAATTTAAATCAGGTCTCTGGAATAGGTGACACGAAAAGAATCCTAAGCTAAGTTTATTAAATTTCTTGCTGCCTCTGGATATGGATACCTTTTGGTTTGGCTTGAAATTTTTTGTATTACCTTGTGCATGAATATGCTTAGATAGGAAACCAAGAGGGGTGTTTCCTTTTTCGATAATTCATTTTATTGAAACTTGTCCAAGCAGCTGCACCCCTATACCCCTTTTTGATAAGATAAGAAACATAATTTTATTAATAATCTGATGAAGGTACATATGTGAGAACACAAGATGTCTCTTAAAATATAAGAAAAACAAGTTTGAAAATGAAATAAAAAATTCTTCACGTTCTTCCAACCTAGAACAACTGAAGATAAGGGGATGCACTCCTATACCAGATCTATCCCCAATAACTACATCTACTTCTACTTATCAGCTCTGTTTGTCTCACCTAAAGAATTAATCAGAAAACTAGCGGATTAGTTGATCTCCTAAGCTCCTTCCCTTACCCATCCTTCATTTCTTTTGTTTCCTTTGTCACTTTTTCCTTCATAGTTAGTAGAGTTTTCCAGCCAATTTAATTATTCTTTTTTCTTGGTTCTGTTCTTTTTGTCACTCTCATACCCATCTGTGTGCATAATCATAATAAGTGAGCCAGACTGGTTGCATGATGGGTCAATTACTTAGATGTACATAAATTTCCCTTGGATTTTTACTGTCGAGAAGATGCAGGGAAGCCTACACTAACTTGTGTGCTATCGATAACTAATTAAGTGTTTTCATCACTTGCACATAGCACATGTTTATTCATAAAAAAATCTGTGTTTCTTTCACAGGAAAATGTCCTTTGATATTTTCTCATTTAGTTTCATATTGTACTGACATACCGTTATGCTATTCAGGGGGTTCAATTGATAGTCTCGAGGCTTTATTGCATGCAAAGGTGGGATATGAAAGCTTCCAGTAATTTAAACATTGAAGTTATTTTGTACTTTGAAATAAATAAATGTAGAATATAGTTATTCTTTGTTTTTCTCGTTTCCCATGCAATCAATTGACTTGTTTCTTGAACCAAATAGCTTTATGAGTCTGGTCTCCCCCTCCCTCCCACCTTCAAGTTTTCTGTTTTTAGTCGTTTAGTCATTTGATTATTTCTCTCATTCATAGATTTATTCTGTTGAAGACAAGGATGAACTGGAAGAATTCGTAACATCTCCTAAAGTAAATGTATATTATTATGATTCAACCGATAATGGCTATTCTTGCCCTCAAAATATCTATGCCAGAAAACTTGAGGATATAAAGCACCAGGTATCGTGTGGTGATACATTCAGTCGGTAAATCATTACACTTGAACTATTAGATAAATGTTTTTCTGTGGTATAGCAGTGCCTGTCAGCTCTCCGGATGGATACAGTTGACCGAACTCCGCTCAAGAACACCAAAAAGTTGCTTCAAAGGCTGCATAGTAACCTAATATTTTGTCTGTCAAATCTTGGACTCTGGGGGGCATTACAGGTTAGTGATCACAATATTCAGTAGTTATCCGTCTTCAAAAGCTGAATCATTTCCCTTATCGTATTTTATTGATTTACCACACAAGATAAGCATGGAATATTTCATTTGACGTGGCAATAGAAGACAAAAAATTCCAGCTTTACCGCTTGTCGTTCCTTCAACTTCTTTCCATCAAAACTGTCTTAATTTTTTCATTGTTGGGATCCCACTAATTAGTGCTTGTCCTCTTTTCTGTAACATCCCCGAAATTATTGTGAGAACTATGTTATCCTGACTGGCTAAGTTCAATGGACCCACATTGACACATCTAGGAATAATCTTGCTATAAAGTGTGTGTTGGATTTGGCAACTGATGGCTCAAGCTTCCCACTTAATCTAGAGAAAGATGGAGGATAAAAAATCTGACCTATTCAGAATGGCTAATTTGATGTGTAATTGCCCGAAAATGATGGGATCTTAGGAAATGAAATAAAATTGTGCTGATAATGCATAATCGCGCACCCAGATCCAGTATTTAAAAACTTGTTGGCCAAGATCCCATATTATAAAGTTAAAGGATTATGTTGAGTTAGACAGTTAGACAACACACATACCTCAAACTGCTAGCTGCATCATGTTGAGCAAAGAAGAGCCTAAGCTGCCTTGGCACTTACAGCCGTATAGTTCTGAGTTAAATCCTTTACATGAAGGTGGACATTGATATTTGAAAGGTTTTGAGTAACTTAATTAGTCGTTGTAATTGTGTTGTGCCTTGTCAATTGATATGGTCATGCTCATGCATGAAAGGGAAGTGGTGGAGCTTGTGTTAGAGTTGTGAGCACATTTTCAAGTAGTATAGCATAACGAGGATCGCGTTTCTCTCTCGTTATTACTAGATACTGAAATTGATGGCTTGAAAATGCTTACCCTGAAACTTATTTAAGATATTCAATGTTCAGTCCTTCTCCCTACGTCTCTAAAATTTTACTTCGTACCAAGTAAACTGGGAAAAGAAGATGTAAGTGGATTTTATTAATAAAATAAAATAAATAAACAGGCTTGCCGTCGAAATTTTCTCTCCCAATTTTTTGTTAGGTCTCAGGTTACATAGATTCTGTGATTTGTGAAAACACTACATAACAAATGTTACTGCTAGGAAAATTGTTTTTGTTGCTTTGTTTCTGTAAGTCACTGATGGGAGATGACTGAACTTCTTATTCTTCCTTCTTGCCTTCATCAAAGGCTAGCTACATTTTCCTGAAAGGCGATCATTCTGAGCGCTCTGAGCTTGTGGAGGCAGAAGGGAATTGCAGTGATGATGATTTATGTGACAAATATTTGAATCAGGCTGCCAAAATGTTTGCTTCTGATTGCATGGAAGGTATTTCACAAATGCTAGCATAACACGACCCCTTTTGGTTTCTAATCATTATATTATATTTTTGTGTCTGCCTTGCCTTCATTTCAAAGCATTATACATTATACGGTAAAAAATATCAATTAAAGTATTTCTTGTGTTTCAAAACTATGTTGATGAACATTGCTACCTATTAAGGAGTTGGCTTTGCTTTTTCTTCTTTTTGTTTATGTAATGCTAGTAAATAATTCCTTTTGAAAATTTACATCTGCTCTGTTATTAATGAAAGGATTCTGGCCTTAACTTTCATGCAGATGGTAAGGAAATTGATTTATCCTGCATGGAGGTTTTGAGAGAGCCATTTTTCTCAAGAAAGCTCACACGGCTTATTGACATTCTCTGCAATTTTAGGTTAGTAAATAAGTGGATCTGCATTTGTTACCACCCTTAATGTCAAGCGGAAAATACTAAGCAGAAAAAATTGAACCATTGTATCTATATGGCTTCTCTGAAGTTAAAACATGAATACCATTGGTTAGCTTTAGAGTAAGACATTATTTTTGAATATTCATTTTCATTTTTTGTTCATTATTCCATCAATAGGGATCTGAAATCTAAACTCCCAATAAAAATGTTATAGAAAGTAATGCTATACTCTGGATTGCTGGAAAGATTATGAGAACTATGCTCCTTACACACGTTTGTTGTATACATATACTAAATGATGAGAAGATAATGGGAAAGAACATGAATATACAAGTTTTAAAATTATGGCCTGCTAATAAGTTAATTTTATACTCTTCATATTGAGTTCATTCTTTTCACTTCAAAGTCACAATTGATTTTTCCTCAAACAGGTTGATAGTGAGCCTGGCATAACTTTAAGCTATGTAGGTCTACTATGATTAAGTTGGCTAACCCTCATATACCTGGAAATGGAAAGATGTAGGTAGTTATACGAAAACCTTGTGTGTTTCAGTGAGAGATTCTATAATGCTGTGAAATTCTGTTACTCATATTTTGACAATCAACTGAAATTCTTAGTTGATCCCCTCCCCTCCTCTCCCCTCTTTGTCATTCTTTTGTGCCGTGTAAAAAATTAGAAATCAATAATCTTTCAGAAATTTATGAATTCTAAAACTCTAAAAGAGATGCACTTTCGAGTTGTTACAGATAAGACTTGTTTTGGTCGTTACAAGTTTTAGACTAGATGGTAAAACAAGATTAGACTCCAACCAGCTGTTTCTGTCCTAATATTTCTGCATCCTTTTTTTTTTTTTTTTGCCCTTTCAAATTTTGTTTTATGAAAAGGTTTATCTCACTTGGTATGTTTAAAAGAACGTGGCCTAGTGTTAGCGACATGTTTATCTAATAAAAATTTGTCAGCTTTTCCTCATTCACTCTGTTGTCTCGTACATTCTGCACCACACCCTCAAAAATAAAATCAATCTATCAACAGTTTTTATAACTAGCCATAGTTAAGTGAACTTTTTGTAAGATAAATAACTTGTTCAATCCATTTTTCTTCATAACAGCTTGTTATAGGTAATTATTACCCATTATTAAGTCAATATATTTATCTATATCATTTCTTACATTTGTCAACATCATTTGATGCATTTATGCCTAAGAGATTTTCTTCTTTTCAGATTACAACCAAATACGAAGTGCATAGTTTTTGTCAATAGGATTGTGACTGCAAGATGCCTCTCGTCTATACTTAAGAACCTTAAGTTCATATCTTGGAGGTGCAATTACCTTGTAGGAGTGCATTCTGGACTCGAGAGCATGTCACGTAAAAATACAAACATCATTCTTGAGAAGTTTCGCTCTGGTGAGGTGATGTTTCTTATGCTGATCACGTTTTTCTTTTTCCACTTCCATTTACGGGCAGGTATAAGAATTCTTTGACGAACTGTTGGGACGTTGTCAGCGTACTTTCATCATATAGTGTACAGTGATTTAATTGTCTAGCATCAAGAATTATGGTACAAACTTTCTATATACAGCTTAACTTATTTCTATTTTCCTTCATCGAATAATTTTGGCAGATAAATCTATTGATTGCAACAAAAGTGGGTGAGGAGGGACTTGATATTCAGACATGTTGCCTTGTTATACGGTTTGATCTTCCAGAAACTGTTGCTAGTTTTATACAATCTAGAGGTCGTGCACGTACGGCCCAGTCTGAATATGCAATTTTGGTGGACAGGTTCTTTGACTAGTACACAATATATCCAAATCCATTTTTTAGTTTTGTTTTATAGACAAAGATAAATTTTCGACACCCATAACACGACAGGGGCAACCCAAAGGAGGTCAATTTGATAGAGCATTTTACAAAAGCTGAAGCTCAGATGAATGAAGAAATTTCATCCAGAGAAAACTGTGAGACGATAAATTATTTTGAGGAAAGAACCTATAAAGTGGATTCTACCGGGGCGACTATTAGTTCTGCATCAAGTATCTCATTGCTTCACCATTATTGTTCGAAGCTTCCTCATGATGAGTATGATGTTATTTTACTTGTGATTTTGTCTTTTTTGCCCTCTAATTGCGAGTCAGTATTAGGAAATTCTATCACTTTGTGCTCCCTAAAACTTTTCACTCGCATAATTATATCTCTTTTAGGTACTTCATCCCAAAACCACAGTTCTTCTACTACGATGATGCAGATGGAATGGTTTGCAAAATAATTCTCCCTGCCAATGCTCCAATTCATGAAACTGTCAGTGAACCACAACAGTCCACGGACACGGCTAGGAGAGATGCCTGTTTGAAAGCATGTAAAGCATTGCATGAAGCTGGTGCTTTGACAGATTATCTCTTGCCAGAAGAAGAAGATAGCTCCGAGGACTCAATTCAGGATTTCTCTGATTCTGACAGCTGCGATGGTTATGGACATCCTTATACATGCATTTTACTATCCTTAGTTATGGCGCTGGTTCTATTGACAACTTATTACTTTTCATACAGATGACGAATCACAAAACGAACTCCATGAAATGCTTGTTCCTGCTGCCCTAAGAGAACCTTGGATAGAAATGGAAAATTCCACTTGTTTAAGCTCCTACATTATCAAATTTTGCCCTAACCCTGTGGATAGAGATTATAAAAGTTTTGGTATTTTCATGAAAGTGCCACTCCCAGAAGAGGCCAGGAAAATGAAGCTTGATCTTTCTTTGGCTCGTGGTAGATCGGTAAAGACAGAGCTTATACCATCTGGAGTTGCTAGATTTGATAAAGAAGAGGTATGTTCCACTTTCAAGTGACCCCAAATTAATGGGAGTAAGACTTCTTGTTTTTTTGCAGCTGTTGTTGATTGAGGTAGGTTCTGCTTCTTGTAGTCAAATGTTCAGCTTGCTAAAATAGCTTACTTTCAAAAATTTATAATTTGGATCCCGCAGATTGCATTAGCAGAAAAATTCCAGCGAATGTTCCTCAAGGTCATCCTTGATCGGTCTGAATTTATCCCAGAATATGTACCATTAGAAAATCATGATATCTACCAGCCAAGTTCATCAACCTTCTACCTAATGCTACCTATTATTCAGCACGAGTACAACAAAATTTCTGTAGACTGGTCGACGGTCAAAAGATGTTTGTCGTCACCAATTTTCAGATACCCAGGAAATAGAGGGGAAGACGGAATTTGTCAACTTAATGACTACTTGCATCTTGCCAATGGTCACAAAAGTAAGAATGATGTCGTGAACAGTTTGGTGTATGTCCCATGCAATGATAAATTTTTCTTTATATCTGATATTGTTCCAAAGAAAGACGGATACAGCTCATACAATGAATCAAAAAATCATATGGAGCACTATACTGAGACGTAAGTGATTTTCTCTCCACTTTATTTTTGATCAAGTGTTTTTCTCATCCCTTCAATTCAATGTTTGCACTGTAACAGTAACGACTCTAATTCCAGGTTGTACTACACCTGATTTTATATGTTTAAAGAAAACTGTGTTCTACTTATTTAATTAGTCATAGATGGGATGCTGAAGATCTTTTAAGCTGCATTTGCAACTGCTCACAATGCAAGCTGGATTTCTAATACTTCTACATTTAAGTTATGAAACAATAAGAAAGCAAGTTATTTTGTGTAGTTCTGCAATCTTGTATTGAAGGAATGGTGTTTTCATCAAACATCATTACTTTTGTTTAACTTGGAATATTAGTTAAATGGATTTTATAATCACGTGAAATTTGGAAGCTTAAAGGATCCAAAGTAAGATTGAATAGACAAAAGGCAGTTCATGTACTGCAAATCATATTTTGTTTATTTTGTTAGACACCCCAAATTTTAACTTCCACTGTAAAAGTAGTGGTGAGTAGCAGAGAGCAGAGCTATAATTAGAAATTCAATTCCAGAATGTTTTTGACATAAGATGTCTTTTTTTCTTTCCTCTTAATTCATTAGCAGGAGTGAGGAGTCTGTCAGGTCTACATGCATCTTAGTTATATCTTATTATATAAAATTTTATGCCTTCTGCAGTGACTTGAAAGCTATAGTGTTGAATTCCTTCTTGTCTGTGTTCCAAATAGATGTCATGCATATGAATCCAGAGGCACCCAGCTAGATTAGCAGCCTTATGTATCACTAGTTTATATTAAATTTACTTAAATATATGAACATGTTGTGCATGCACGTGTTCATGATGTTTTGCAAATGAACTATAAAGAGGAACATATTCAGTTATGAAGACCGATATTTTTTAATCAATCATGGGCAGGGCCATATAGTCGGTGTCATCGGTGTAGAAATAGGCATGAAATATCATTATGTATTTTGTTCTCATCACAATGACCTTTTTAGCACGGACACTTCAATCAGGATAGCGTGTTCGTGTCAGACACAAGTCGATACCGACACTTCTCGCTCAACCGTAATCATTTTTCTTTTTATATTAGAAATATTATATATTGTTAATTTAAATTTATTAACAAGTAACAAATATGTGCTTATGTTTAAAAGATTTCAACAAGTCAACAAGAAAAATTAATAACAAGTATAAAACTAAATTTATACTATACAAGTGAAGAATTTTTAAGAATTTAATCAACATGTCGATGACGTCTCGTGTTTGTACTTTTTTTAAAAATCGTGTGTCGGCGTATCTGACACGTATCATGTCGGACACACGTGTCCATGTTGGTGCATCATAGACAGTGACAATAAACATCGGCATGACCATGGGAATACATGAAACCTTGTATCATATTCAAAACTATCTCATAATATAAAGATCTTTCAAAAGTGAGGAATGTGGAGTTTAATGTATGAATTACCTGCATTTAATGGAGATTGATCCACTTTAATACAAAGCTACTTTTAGGCAGTCATTTACATTTTGATCTTCTGCGTGAGTTGCATTTCTGTATATATGGGCTGAAAACTATCGCAATTTATTGCTATATATATATATATTCGAATTCGATTTTATCATATGAGTAATACCTTAACTCTTTATTATGATTATAAACCAACCATTTTGCATTGCTATTTATGAATCTGAGACAGTAGAAAATGTTTGATTTGCTAATCATGTAATTTTAGCTTTGTGATTTCTATATTTTGCATTTATAGGTTTGATATTCGTCTTTCGCATCCCAATCAACCCCTTTTGAAAGCGAAACAACTTTTTGTTTTGAAGAACTTGCTTCGAAAGAAGGGATATTCAGGTATTGATGTATTTATTTTCACAATGGTATTGTCACATGTTGCTTGCACAGTAAGTTGAGCTCTGTCAGTTGCAACAACGAGGTGAGTTGTTCATGTCAGCTTGAATTGACCATGTGATAGCGAGCATATTTTCCTGTATTAAGATGGTATTATTTACGTCTAACTAGTTAAAGATCCTATTCATGATTTTTTTTATTTTTTCTAAGTAAGCTAATCAGAATTTTAGTGTTACTTAAGATCGTAATGAGTCTTGTTGTAAGGTGATTGATTTATGTATTTTCTTTTTTCCCATATATGCTACTTGCAACACCTTTCCTACCAAGACATATGCACAAGAACAAACACACCCATGCCCCTTCTCTCCCTGTATAGTTTGCATAAAATTCACATTGCATTAGCGATAGGCAGCCCATATGCACGAATGCATTGACAAACAAAAATTAAAATGGCTTGTTATTTTGTTGGCTGAGATGTGTTGGGTAGATAAAGGAACTGTTGAGATGAACACAAGTTCGGTGAAGGACTCAACATACACATACATGATTGATCTCCTAATTATGCCAAGTACTAGATGACATGGCACACTAGAATAAGTGGTGGGAAATAATGTTGGATCCCAAAACTGATTACAATTGTTGGTAATTAGTGTGTTACGTCATCTGTGCTTAGCATAAGCTAAGCAACGGTGCTTAGGAGATAATTTTCATATATTGCTTAGCTTATGCTAAACACTAGTGACATGACACATGAATTAATTGGTGGATAAGTTTATGGTGGTCCCAGGAATTAAATGATCCACCAATTAATCGATGTGCCATATAACTATTGCTTAACATAAAATAAGCAACGGTGCTTCGTACATCATTTAAATTAAGAGTTGAGTTTTTTTGTCAAAAACCTTGGTAGGTGGAACGCTCTCTCTCTCGCTATATATATATATATATATGTATGTATGTATGTATATTGTACTTTTGTGGATATTCTTAGTAGCATGTAAGAGTTTATAGATAATAAGTGCTCATAGATTTTGTCCATTCATGTCTATCACACTGCTGATGCTAAAGCAGGGAATAATTGAAGGAACCGCTAAATAGTATGTGCCTGCCGTGTTCCTTGAGTTTATATTGGCAGCTGGCAATTTTTGATTGCTTGTTTTTTGCATGTTATTAATTTACTTATCAGGTGATCTTGTTTTCCTCCTACTTCTGTATTGGAAATGTTGGATTGTATATTTACTACTATTTTAAACAGAATCACGTGAAAAAGAGGAACACTTCATTGAATTACCTCCTGAGATTTGTCAGTTGAAGATTATTGGGTTCTCTAAAGATATTGGAAGTTCATTGTCTCTTATACCATCAATCATGCATCGCCTTGAAAGCTTGCTTGTGACAATTGAATTGAAGGACAAGTTATATGCTTCATTCCCTGAGGGAGCTGAAATTACTGCTAACCATGTAATATTTCATTCTTAAACCGTGTATAGTTATCCTGTCTTGATTGGCATTATGTGAGGGTAACATGCTTGTGATTTCTGTGAAAATGTTTAAGATTCTTGAAGCTCTCACAACCGAAAGATGCTGTGAGGAATTTTCTCTTGAAAGGCTTGAAGTGCTTGGGGACGCATTTCTTAAGTTTGCAGTTGGTAGACATCTCTTTCTCAAGCACGATGCCCTAGACGAAGGGCAGCTGACCAGAAAGCGTTCTAACATTGTAAAAAATTCTAATTTACTCAAGCTGGCTACAAGAAATAAATTACAGGTAACTGCTGTAAATTTTGTGATCTCAAGTTGCTAAAAAACATGAACCGTGAAATCTTACCACTCTCATACCTCTGTTCCCTTTTATACATATTAGAGATGTATGAAAAATCCGACCTCTCGTCCCTAATTTTTGTGATCTCAAGTTCCGTTTTAAAAATGCATGAAAATCTTAGACAAGCATAGTCCTACAAATCACAATGAACAATTTCATTGGTAGTTTTGTCTTCTGAAAAATGTAACTGCCATTACTCCATTCCTTCTCAAAAGGTTTGCACAACTGTTGACTGTAGTTTGATCACTTTATATCCATGTTCAGGTCTATATACGTGATAAACCATTTGAACCTCTCCAATTCTATGCATACGGTCGTCCTTGTCCTGTAATTTGCAACAATGAGGTTGAAAAAAGTATACACTCTAGATACTATAGTAAGACAAACTGTACAAGTATTGAAGTTAGATGCAGCAAATGTCATCACTGGTTGCGCAAGAAAACCATCGCAGATGTTGCTGAGGCACTTGTTGGAGCTTTCTTAGTTGATAGCGGCTTCAAAGCGGCGGAGGCATTTCTAAAATGGATTGGGATACATGTAGATGTGACTGAGCAGCAACTTAACGAAATCTGCCTTGCAAGCATGGCATTTCTGCCCCTATCTGATCTGACTGATATTAGTACTGTTGAGAGTCTGTTTGGATATGACTTCTTCCATAAGGGTTTGCTCATCCAGGCCTTTGTCCATCCTTCTTATAACAATCGCTCGGGAGGTTGCTACCAGGTATGCACTTGCTTTTGCTGTATAGTGAATTTCAATATGTCAATAAGTTTCTTTGTTTCCATGACCAACACATTTTATGTTGCTTAAACCAGAGACTTGAGTTTCTTGGAGATGCTGTCTTGGATTATTTGATCACTTCCTATCTGTATTCAGCGTATCCTGAATTAAAACCTGGACAGTTGACCGATTTGAGATCAATGTGTGTAAACAACATTTCATTTGCTGATGTAGCTGGACGATGGTCTTTCCATGAATTAATTATCTGCGAGTCTAAAGATCTCCGCGATTCCATGACCAAATACGTGGACTCCATTGGAGCATCAGCATCAGTGGAGGGGCAATTTGTAGAGCAAACTTGTCCGAAGGTTGTAATACTGCATCCTCATTTGTATATTCATATGCTATTTTAAGAACCTGTTCCTCTGAAATAATGTCCTTAAAATGAAGTACTTAGTGTCTATGTTCGTGACTAAACTCCAGTATTCATCCTATTCTACCTTGAACTTTGTGAACCTTACAACGTGGTGAAAGTAAATTGACAAAAAATGATCAAAAGTTACCTGTAATAAATTTAGTTTCATTTGTGAACAGATGACATTACCGGTGCATGTTCATTTTCTTCCTCCAGTTTGTTGTGTATTTAAAAAAAATGAAAATACACTAAAAATAAATCTCAAACTGCAGAAAAGTTGAATCCAAATTATTCATGATTTGCCAATATTGCTTATACACAAGTTTGGAATTATTATGTTTATACTACTATATGGTCATTGTTTCTATAGAAGAATAAGGATGACATTGAAAATGAGGTTTCTGTGATATGATGTGTTGAAAATTATTTACCAAGATCTACGGGTGGAATTCTCCGTAATATGTGAATATTTGAAAATATATGTTTAACTTTCAATTTTTTCATATATGATTGTGAACTGATTTTGCAGTTAATGCTAGTCTCATAGACTACTGGGGTAATGATTTGTGACTGATTAGAAGGTATCATAAGAGGAGATGTTTCTTGGTTAGACCCATTGAAAACAAAGAAAACTGATTTCATTGTGTTATTGGTTCAGGCCCTTGGAGACTTGGTGGAGTCTTATATAGGCGCCCTGTTTCTTGACACGGGGCTCAATTTAGGCCGTGTTTGGGAGATAATGTTATCTTTGCTGGATCCTATAATTGATATTTCCAAGTTGCGGTTTAATCCTCTTAGGGAACTTCGTGAACTTTGCCAATTCTATTACTGGAAGCTGCAGTTTTCTTCCTCAAAGAAAGATGGTAAATACTCGGTTGAAGCGAAAGTGAAAGGAAATGACATTTCTGCAACTGCTTGCGCCACTAGCTATAGCAGAAAAACTGCCAAAAGAATGGCTTCCCAACAAGTATTTGCAGACTTGAAGGTTATTTTCTTGATTATCAAAAATTATATTATTTGTTTCTAGTTTTCATTTACTTTTCTTATACTATTGTCGAGAATTCCCCGATTCCTCTTAGGTTATTATTTTCCAATCAAGTTGCTGGTGGTAAATTACTGATTGCTACCAACATGCAGGGTCAAGGCCGTAAATTAAAGTCCAATCCGTTGGAGGAAGTGCTTAAAAAACATGAAAAGAAGGAAGCCAAATTGATTGGATATGATGACAAACCTTTTCTTACTTCTCAATTTGGTGACTTGAAGTTGCATGAAGCTTGCGAAATTGTCAAATCAAAAGTCAGTTCTCTCGAGGAAATGCCCCAAATAAGTTGTGATACCTATTTGAAACCAAGTAGACAGCCTCCTTTATCCAACAAGGCTTCTGGGCGCAAGGGTACACGGATCATTCAAATTAGTGGCTCCAATTTTGATTCCCCTGCCATCCGTCTAAATACTGACTGCAATTCAGATTCACATGAAACAGGTACTTGACCTTAACGATATTTACTTGCTTGGAGTTCAGATTTCATTGCAGCTTCTTCTTACTTTAAAAATAATACATAAGGTGCCTTCCACAATGGCTCGGCAAAGTCGCGTCTCTATGAAGTATGTGCTGCTAACCGCTGGAAACCACCCATTTTTGAATGCTGCGAAGGGACAGAACCAAGCTACAGAAAAGAGTAAGTTTATCAGCTTAACAACTTATATTCCTTAGCATATAAAGAATAGCATCTATGTTTTGTATGATGACTAAGAACGTGTTTGGCTTATCTTAAAATGTCCAGTTAATAAGTAAATAACTAAGTTTAAAATAAATAATCTTGACAAAAGAGGTCCGATAGGACCTACTCGAACAATCACTATAAGTAATGCAACTATGAATCTCATGGAGAGTTCGATCCTAGCTCAGGATAAACGCTGGCAGCATGCTTAACACATGGAAGTCGGACGGGAAGTGGTGTTTCCACCCTTATATAGTTTAAATCCTATATCTACTCAAAAATCAGTAAAGTCAAAATATCTCTTTTCTTTGCAGATCATTTTTTGAACAATGAAATCCATAATATAAAGGTGATTACGGTCAAAGTTGAAAATAAGCGAAGTTACTTATTTTAACCATATGATAAGAGTTACTTCCAAATAAGTAACTTTTTTAATTCAAAAAAGCAAAAAAGAAAAAAAGGGTAAACATGCTCTAAATTCTTGCTTCATGGAAATGCTGATGTGTGGGAAGTAAAATTTTCAAGTTCCTTGTTCTGTGAGATCTTATCAATTGAGTAAGCCAAGCAAGTGACAGCAACATAATGACTAAATAAAGTGGCAACTAGTAAATTTCATGGGGGTGATAATACGGGACTAAATGCGGATCTTAATTGTATTCTTTAGCTTCCTTAATTTCTATGTTAAAGAGTTATTTTCACTGGTCTCGGATTTTTGGGAAGTTTATGGCGTCTATATGTTCAAGGCAGTATACTTAACGAAAGCATATCAATGCTGAGAGTGGTTGATGTGTTAACAGATTCACTTTCAAGGTGGTGATGGAAATTGATGAAATGGCAGATGAGACAGTTGAGTTTTTTGGAGAACCTCGGGCGAAAAAGAAAGATGCAGCTGACAGTGCAGCAAATGGGGCACTTTGGTACTTGAGAAATGAAGGATTTTTAAGGGGTAAAGACTAGGATATTAGGTAAGGATTTGGTAAAGAGGGGAATCAGTTAGACTGTCTTTTAAATGTATAGTGTTTGCATATGTATCACTCTGTATGGAATATTATGACCACCGCTGATGAGTCTAAATATTAAATATTATACTTATCTTGGCTATCAAAAGCTAAGAAGCATGAATAAACTTATCATATACCGGTATTCGACGTGTATCCAAGTTTAAATACGCTTAGACACTCTTTGATACGTACCTGATACATAGTTTTTAAGAGTTATTGTACGTGTACACTTCCGTTTACCACTTCATTTATAGAACTTACACTTGACAAAATTTCACATAATCTTCCACAACACGTTTAATATTATTGTATAATTTTTATATTTTTGATACATATCGAACACCTTATAACAAATGAAGAAGAGTTTTATTGATTTTAAACTTTTTTAAAACTCATTATATTGTTATCGGCAATATAATAAAGTTTTTTTTTTTTACTTAATAGATAACTATAATATTTATTAGTTAACAGTTTCGAATAAATTAAGTATTTTAAGATAGTAGATAATTATACAATTTACACTTACTATTGTAAATAGTTACAAGCACGCACGCACACGTGCACACACACATATAGGATTTTTGGAAGTAATTTTATGAACGAGATATTTAACATTACGTATTTTTTTATTTTAGGAAAAAATATGGTATTGGACGAGAACGGATGAAAATAAATAGTAATTAAGAAAAATGATCAAAATTGGACATTTTGAAAGTTGAGAACCAAAGGGTCACGATTGAAAGTTGAATGACCTCAATTGTAATATCTAAGGACTCAATGCGAATAAGAAAGAAAAACACGGGGACCACATTATAAAGTCAAAATATAATTTACTGCAAGTTAATATATCCAAATTGGACTAAAATTTTAGTTCCGTATCCCCTTGTGACTCTATTTTAGACCTAAATTAGGTCTATAAATAGGAGTCTTTTCATTCAACTAAAGTGGAGACTAGATTTTCAATTTTAAGGCAAAATTACAGTTTTATATACATAACTCCCTCAAGGTTAGTACACCAATTTGGAATTTGAAGATTGAAGAACGCTATTGACCGAGATATATACAATCAATATAGGAAGACTCGAAGTCATTGTTGGAGTTTGGTTGCCACAAATCAACAATTGCTTGGATTAAATTCTCTATTCATTGTATTAAACCCGATGATATTTTTTCATTTCTTTATTATTTTTTTCAAAAATATCATTGGCAAACTTTCTTATTGTTAGGATGAAGATATACCTTATGTTAATATTTATTTAATTCAATAGATTTATGCCAATTTGATTATGTATTAATTGCTCATCATGTGCCAAATTAACATTCAATTGTTTTATCACAAATTGCATGGTCTAAGGATAATATTGAGACCGAGAGGAGATATATTTATCTAGTTCATACAATAAGGAACATAAATTTTGATAAGACATCTACAAACACTTTTATAACTTATGCAATTGTAATTGAATTATTAAAATTGAATGATTTTACACGTGTACGAATTTACATATAAACATAGTAAATTCAGGCATGTAACTATGGTTAGTTTTGTTCGAGAGAGATTACAATTAAAACTGATTTATTCGACTGTTAATGCATATAAAAAATGGGCTAGTTGATAAATTATATGAATGTTAAATAATTTAAGTGAAATTAGAACTCCTAACCATTCAATCTCTAAGTCCTCCACAAACTCGTTAAATTAGAACATGTTGCTATAATTTAGTTAGAAACATAAACACTTGAATTTGATAATTAGTTACTAAATAAATTTAGATTGAAGTTAGATGATGAAAAATTAGCAGTAAATACTTAGTCCGTGCGGGTACAATAATTGAACTAAAAAAATTCAATTTATTACTTGTTTCGATTTGTACACTTGTCGAATCAATCGAACATTCGTCGTACGAAAAATCTTAAATTTCGTGGAAATTTTGTCTATGATCTATATCATATTAGAATGGAGTAGATAGACTGGACACAATATTTTTACTTTTCTTTCTAAACCCTAAATTATTTTTATTTTTTATTTTATTTTATTTTTGTTTGGGGGAGTGGAGGAAAATGAGATATAAATGCTTGAACCAATGACTTGCTAGTTGCTACCTTATTAAGCCTGTTGTGATTTTTCGAAAAATGTGTAGTTAAAAAATAAGAAAATGCTTTAGGCTTAGGTGTAACATTTGTAACGATTAAGTTCAAATTGTCAACCACTTTCAATCAACAAAACCAAAAATAAAAGTGTACAAATCAACAGAAAATAAGTAAAGAACACAAGATTTTCGCCTTAAGGCAAGAGATTTAGAACCGGAATTCCGAATCCCATTTTTGAGCTTCCGCCTACCGAAAGAAATCACTATATTAACAGGAACCAAGAAACCGTTCAAAAATTACACCAAGGCACTCAAACAAAATCACCCAAGATTACATCAAAATGAAAGCTCTCAAAGTGATCGAAACAGAGATCCACTCAAGGACACAACAATAGCCCTTTACAAATCACTCAAGATCTATACAAAAGACTACACATATTATAAGATCAAAAGGCTTTCCAAATTTCAGAGTGTAGAAGAACAGAGAAGATGAAACGAATACAGATAACACAGAGAGTATGAGAGAATGAATCAAAACCCATCAAACTCAAACCCTAAGCGTAAAATAAGAAGTCTCCAGAAGGTCGGCCTATCCAACGGTTCATGGGGCGACATCTCAACCATCCAACCTTGAGAAAAACGCATAAGGTAAAACACGATTTCAACCGGATGAAAACATAAACCACCAAATAATCCAAGTAATAACAACAATCAAGCCCAACAAAGATTGGCCCAACATAATAATCCAATCAGCAATCATCATTGTGTCATTTCTCCACAATCTCCAACTTGGTACAATTATCCCAGTTTCATTTATAATGATTTCTCCATCATGGCATCTGTACGATGGATTTCGCGTATTAAAATACAGAAATCGTTACAAATTATATTTTGAAAAATAAAAGTGGATATGAACCTTCTTGTAATTGTAAAAATGCAAAATCCTCTGATTAAT
>CAIGRT010120193.1:5829-18637 GCA_903798405.1 Fraxinus platypoda | reverse complement strand
AGATTTGAGGTACCTGTTGAGGAATTCTAGCTTTGCCTTCTTCATCAGACCACTTTTTGTGTTGCAAATGTTACTAGCATTTACACCTGCATAAGTTTAAGTTGCAGCGTGAGACAGTCAGATTAACATAATCACAATTGAATATTTCATGCATTCTTATTTATATTTCTTTGCGTGTGTCAATTGAATCTCGTGAAGATCAGAATGAAATAAGTACCTCCATAGAAGGTTCTTTTCCTGCTTGAAGGTGGAATCTTTGTGCACACCTGAACTTGTCGGCTTCGTTTCCCTACAGAGCAAAGTAGTCAGTATGTCCATGTTTGGGCCACCAAGCAGTTATATTTATACATAGGCTTAACTTTTAGATACGGAGATTCAAATGGAAATGCCATATCTTGTGATGCAGTAAAGCAATATGCTCTCTATTTATTCTTACAAGAAAAACAATTTCACTAAGTATTGTTTAATACTATTTGAGGCTTACACACCTCGAATCCTGCCTCACGTGAGGCTTTCATAAACTCCTTGAATCTCGCACCTTTAGTGCCATTGTGAGGCTTACGCCTCAACTAGACTAAGGTGTTAGCCCCGTTTGTCTTATATTTTCTGGACATTTAACTATTAGCCTTCGCAAGTCTCCATGATGACAAAAAATGAGAAGAAACTTATGGTGAAGAGGCGGATGTTGATGATTCTCATAAAGATCATTTAGTAGTTAAGTAACAAATTATAATTATATTACTAATTTGAGAAATTATTTTCTATTATGTAAATCTTTTTAGAGTGATAATTTTTTCAATTAGTTTCATTTTAGATTTTTTAAGAAGAATTATGGTATATTATGAGTATAATTTTGTATTTTATATTCTTTTGAATTATTTTTTTGGTTGGTGTGGTGGCTTACGCCTCAAAGCTTATGCCTCACCTCATAGAGGTAAAATGTCTTGGTACCCGATAAAGCCTTTTTAAACATTGTCGCTATGGACATGGTTTCACCACACATATATCTACATGATATTTTCTCAATAAACAAGAATAAACTAGAAGTGAACACCGAATTGAAGTCATGGGAGAAGCTTCTTAAGATGAAAAGGCTTCAAATAGTTGGAAGACTGAAGTCGTGAAAATCAACTACAAAAAAATGAAAGCTGAGAAACTTTGGATTTTACAGCAGATGACATCCTTCATATTGTAGAAGGTCAATTTGAATGGATAATGCATCTGACTAGAATGCAATGTATACCCATAAAATTCAAAACGACAATGAGACCAAGTAACTGTATCAAATGTTCAGCAAGTTAAAAAACATCATACAAATGAAGTAAAAGAGGAGGTCTTCACACAACTGTATGGTCATTCCATCTGACCTTAAGGTCATATATTCAAGTTTCAGAAACGGCATTCTTAATTGCAGGGGTAAGGCTGCAACCATCTACCGTTCCAGAGCAATAGCAGGACCCTTATGATTGCTATGTCCCTCTTCTTAGAGAAGCAAGATAATCATGGCTCGGATAAGGTTACAGATGTAGTGTGTAACAAAGAAATGAAAGAGAGGATAACGATCATTCATGGAATCGCAAAGGTATCATACATAGAAGGCAAATTTTGAAAAAGAAATAGTTACAATGGCTTACAAACAGTTAAAGAATACAGGGTAGATTAAAGGGGGCAAAGCACTATAATGAACATTAACAATCTGTACGGCTATAGGAAGAGGAATCAGGAAAATAATAGGTAATGAGGTGAAAGAAAATCATATTCTATGTGAATTCATGGAGAAAATGATCCTAGACCTTGTAAAAGGAAAGGAAAGGAAAGGATGCATACAACAGACCTTGATAATACAAGACTTTATTGATATGAGTCGTGATTAAGAATTTTAGTTTTAAGATACATCATAATCAGCCAAAATATCCCATACATGAGACCTTACAACCCCCAGCTAAGAAACTCCACCCTTGTGGTCTCAACTAAGTCGGCCTTAAGCAATTTGTGGCCATTAGCGTGTGCAATTGGCAGCACATTGTTAATCTGGTCAGAAGCAGTAGTCTACTCAGCTTTATTTCTGGTGACTAGCCCATAAAAGTATAACTCAACCTCTATAAGACTTCACTTAATCGAAATTCACTCTCAGATTCTTAAACTCAGATTCTTAAAGAATCTCCCAATGAAAAGGAGATCTTAAAGAGGAAACACTTCTGCATGCCTTAACGCACTCCAGCAGGACACAACAGTATTATTTTAGGCAAATAGAAAACATGTCACACTCCCAATACAACACCAGAAATTTACACACTTTACACGGAACAATAATCACTAAATTACATTAAAGACGCACTCAAACGAATGAAGACACCTGTGACTTGTCAGTCAATATCCATAACAAATAAATATGTACTTACTAGCATCTTCTTTTTGATATAGCTGCCTTAATCGGTCAATTGATTTTTGTTGTGCCTCTTCCACGTCTTTTGATTTTGCCTGCAGCTTAGCAACATTAGGTTAAATATAACACC
The DNA here is from genome assembly GCA_903798405.1 of Fraxinus platypoda. NCBI lineage: Eukaryota > Viridiplantae > Streptophyta > Magnoliopsida > Lamiales > Oleaceae > Fraxinus > Fraxinus platypoda. The sequence continues at coordinate 16,121 of CAIGRT010120193.1, read as the reverse complement.
AAAACGGGGGACCATCGCTAATACGGATGGGAAAAGGTGGAAAAGGGGGAATCACCTCAAATAATTGTTTCCATTTAAAGGTTACTTTTTTCTTTCTCATCCTCTCAATCACAACATTGGTGCTACGAGAGCCAAAATGGCGCTCGTAAAATTTCTTCCATAATTTATCTGTTACCGGGCTAAGATCTGTACCCTGTAGTAACACAAAAAGATATTCATTATTCAACATAATATTGAATTGTAAAACAAGATTTTATAATTCAAAATGGAAAAAAAAACAAATACAAATGTCTTACTTCTGTACAATTCTCAATGTGCACCAACTGATCAAGATTACAGTGGGGTAGAATGCGCTCTAAAAGATGAAAGTCTGTTTCTCCAACATCTCCCAGATACCTGACATTATCTATGGCCACCTGAACACATAAGTCAACTAATGACGGAACTCTCTGCTTCGTCATTGTAATTCTTTCGAGAGCGAGTCCCAATATGCGTTTGGGCCTTTATGGAACCCATGAAAACGGGCATCATGAAAGAGGGAAAACAGAATCAGCATATGAAAATCCTTGTGACACTACAAAAATCAATCAGAAGGTCTCTTGCATAAAGATTGTTAGCAGTTTCCCTTTCTATAGCAGGCTTCTAAAAGGCATATGTGGATCAACAAGCATAGCTATATTTGTTGAGTATTTCAGATGCAGATGAAGATAACTCTCGGTATCCTCGTTGCAATTCTTGGTATAATGTTACTGTGTTGTGTTACGAACTGGCTTTATGAAATGAAAAAGAAAAAAAGGGATCAGAAGAATCGACCAGATGCTCCATAGCATAAGGCTCTTTAATAATTTCTGTTTCTACTGCATTTTTCCGAGTAGTTTAAATACAGTTCAGCATATATTCATATCATTTTTTAGATGCCGTATCCAGCAATTGTATCCTATTACTTCAATTTCTACCACTCGAGCACATGAAAGGAAGATAAACATAGTTTAAATTATTTAATTCTTCAAAAACTAAGGGGTATAGCACCAAATCCACAAGATCACAGAACTTTATTACTTTATACAATTCACCTGCACAAACTCACGAATTAATCAATCTCCACAAAATTTCAAGAACTTCAACATGATCTCAAAGTCAAAACTCAGACCACCCAAGAATTCCATTCCAACAAATAAATTATATCACCCTATATCATATCAATTAGTCCCGCAATAATTAAGGAGCTCACCTGGACTGATCGGAGAGGGACACCGAGGACACGATGAAACAGGAAGAAGCTGACTTTATTTATACATACATCGTATGTGTCTTTATAATTTATACAAATCTATCTAAAGTAGGATCCTGAAACAAACTTTGATTTTGCCCCAAATTGGGATGATGAGGAATTATTTCAATTGCGGTGGTGGATGCAGACTAAACGCAACCAAATTTTGTATGGTTTGCTTTGGGTTTTCCGACCCTGATTGATATGATGACTATAAAATTTTGGATTTAATTGTAATTATAATTGAAGTTTTAGGACTAACCATGTAATTAAATATAAATTAATTAGACCTGTTTTATTTTTATAAATAGAAATTTGATGGTAGAACAGTAGCACAATACAATAATTCTTATGTAAGTATTCAAATTTAGAGAGGGAGAGAGAGAGAGAGAGATTTAAACCCACTACATAGTCTAAATTTTGGAGAACGACATAAAAAAATTGGAGATTTGGAGTATCAAGTTCTTGAAATTAAAAGTTGGAAATTCGTGGTTCAGGTTATAATTCATCTTTGAATTTAGGTAAATTTTATCACTTCTTGAGAATGTTATTTCAGTATTCTGTTCTATCGGTAAAGATATCCTTAAGCTTGCAACTAATTTCCATATAAAAGTAATTCTTAAACAATAAGCATTAATCCCAGAATCAGGAAAAGTTGAAAGTCCTAATCAGAATTAGTCACTTCTTTTGCAATAAATTCTCTGCTTTTAATCTTTGTTTCTTTATCACAAGGTTGATTAGACGCAACTAATGCAGGAAAACTACATGGATTATCTGCCTCGTATGTCGTGGACTGTCTATCGTCCACGTTCTTCGGCTCGTCCTATACAAGCTAGGGAAGAAACTGAGAGATGCTTGATGTGTTCGGATCAAACATCGCTCGTTTCAGATGATAGCACCGTTGTATCTGATGAGATGGTTGCTCCTCATCCTATACAAGTAAGCGGAGAGAGAGGCTTGAGGCATTCGGATCAGACGGGGATTGGTTCAGATAATCACCTTGTCATATTTGATGATTTTTTTCAGACGTTCAGAGGGATTATACGGAATGACAGTAGAGAAACGAGTTTCTCAGAAGAAACCGATTCAGATGATGACGCGGTCATGTTTGACGAATTTGCTGATGAGATGGGAGTGCTTGATTGGTATGGTAGTAGTACTCATACTGGTTTCTCAGAAGAAACAATTCGACAGCACTTGAAAACAAGAAATTTTGTTAACATCAAAGAGGAGAATGCCATCAACGAAGGTCCGGAAGTTTGTGTAGTGTGTCAATGTGAATACGAAGAAAATGAGAATGTGGGAAGTCTTGTTTGCGGACATGAATACCATGTTGATTGCATAAAGAAGTGGCTGTCTCAAGAAACATGTTGTCCCATCTGTAGAGCCAAAGCATTCTAGACGCAGAAAAGGAATACAAGAAACGGGTGCTGAAGTGCAAATTCACTGGAAATTCCACGGATTGCTCATTCTGAATTTTTTGTTATTTTTTCTGTAGTACTTCTACTTTTTAATACTGTTGTTCAATAAAATTTTCGTTAATTGAAGATGTTCCCTTTTAAATTTCTTCAGACCAAAGTTTATCTTCATAATCTCACTAAGATTTACAAAGGAATCGTGTCTGTTAGTGTCAGTAATCCAGGTTCTTAGAAAATAACTCTTCTGTCAACTTTGTTGGGAGGGAAAAAAAAAAGAACGATGTTTCCTGAGCCAAAGACAGTAAATCAGCATAAAATACATTCAACATTTCGTGTCTTATTTAGTGAAATGAAAAATTGTATTATGGAATTTATGAATTGAATTCGATAAATTACTACTAGTGTACAATTCCATGAACTGGTGGCTTCATTCATGCTAACTTGGGAGAAATTTTCATTGGCATTCCTTCAGAAGGTTATGGAAGTGGATATACGATAATTAGCTCTTCACGAGATGGTAAAGATTAGCCGTATCGATTGACTACATAGCCCATGTTTGAGCTCCATTATAATGAAGTTTTTGGGAAAAATTTGTATTTTGTAATAGTGATCCACAGCCATGGCGTAACTCATATTCCTCGCAATCTCTACGCTACACCCTAAAAACAAATTTAAAAAATGAATGTTGTGTCAATATTAGATTAGAAGGTAAAAAAAAAAAAAAAATTCTCTTTTTTTTTTAATTTTTAACATATTTATGTCGTGAGGTAGTAGTAAGTTGTCATGTCACACACAAACACGGAGAAGATTGGTTGTGGAATGACTGCCACTAATTATTTTCATCAATTTCGGTTACGTCAGGTGACAAAGTGATGAAATTTAAATAATTAAAATTTTGTCATGCAACTGAAATGAACTAAAATAAGTGATTCAATTTTTTATTTTTTTTTTTTTTTCCCCCCTCTTCGAAACCATTGTATTCTGTTTTATCACTATATATATCTTACCAAATTTAAGACTTTCTATCAGAAACTATATTCCATATAAAAGAACTCCTTTAACAGTTAGGATTCCCAAAATCAAGAAAAATATAAATCCTAATCCCACAACACTACTAATTTTTTTGTACTAATCAACCGGGACAAGGACGAGGATTGGTTTTATTGCCTTGTCTGGTACCAACTTATTCTTATAAAATGCAGTAGAGTATGTAAATTCTCTACTTCTAATCTCTCTTACAAGAATAGAAGATGGATTACGACGACGTCCTGGTTGATGCAATTACTCATTTGCTCTTTGCGTATAGACGGTATAGTAGTAGCCGATTTGGTTTCTCACAAGAAACAATTCGACGGCACTTGAAAACAAGAAATTTTGTTAACGTGAAAGCCGATAATGCCATTGATGAAGGTTCGGAAATTTGTGTAGTATGTCAATGTGAATACAAAGAAAATGAAGAAGTGGGAAGTCTTGTGTGTGGACATGAATACCATGTTGATTGCATAAAGAAGTGGCTGTCTCGAAAAACTTTTTGTCCCATCTGTAAAGCCAAAGCATTCCGGACGCAGAAAGAGAATGCAGGAAACGAGCGCTGAAGTACAAATTCACTGGAGATTCTGCGGATCACTCGTGCTGAAATTTTTGTTATTGATTCTTGAGGACTTGTACTTTTTCTTGTGTTTGGTCGAGAAAATGTATACAACACTGAAATTTTCAATATTGAATTAGTTCCCTTTTAAGCTACAGGGCTTTCTCCATCGTTCTATATATATTATTCTCTCTCTCTCTGTGTTCGATAAAAAAATTAAGATATTATGAAACTAAAAGCATACACAAAAATGCAAAATTCGGGGAATTCAAGTACTGGTATTTCTAATGGCCATAATCATTTCCTCATTATTCTAAGACTAGATTAAAGTTCTTCGGTTTATCTTCATGGTCTCGCGAAGATTTACAAAAGAATCATGATCTGTCAGTGTAGGAAATCCAGGTTCTTAGAAAAGAAATCTTGTGTCGATAATTCTTGTATCAGAAGACGGGTTTTGTTTGGTAAAAAATAAATAAATAAATAAAATTAAAAAACGATCTTTTCCGAGGAAAAGACAGTAAATCAGCAGAAAATACATTCACAGTTGTCTTATTTAGCGAAAATCGTACTGTAGAATTTATTAATTGAATTTGAGAAATTACTACAAGTTTACAAATTACACTCCCATGAACTAGCAGCTTCATGCTAACTTGGGAGAAATATTTATGGGTATTCCTTGAGAAGGAAATGGAAGTGGATCTATGGTAATTGGCTCTTCAGGATATTACTAAAATTACTAAAGACCAATTGTATCGTGTTACTACACAATGTACGAATATAAGGATATTTAACTTGACCAGTTGGTATCCTGTACATTCAGGAACTCCTCCCATAAGTATCTCTGTCTCAGACACACACAACTCTCTACTCTACACACTTCCTCAAACATGCAGAATCATATCTCATATGATGATGCTCTTGTTCTTGCTACATGTTTTTGCAGTCCAATTTCAGAGCTACCAATATATATGTGTCAAGTTCTCTACAAAACAAGTTCTCATGAAAATTACACTACAAATCCCAACTGATAAAAAACTAAAAGAACATGATGAGCTATAGCAACTGCAGGTTAACATCTTTATTTCTGGTTACAGGTTCATACTCACCTCCATCACATGGCTCAGGAGGACATGGAAACCCAACACCCTCACATTGAACACCTCCTGGAGGCAGCAGCAGCAGCTATGGGAACAGACCACCAGCTACTTGTGGTAACCCTTCAAGTGGAAGGCACCACCGTATTACTCCATCTCCTCCTAGTGGAGGCGGTAGTGGATACTATCACTCCCCTCCGACCTCTACTCCAAGAATACCTGGAACTCCTTCAACACCAACAGTGGTAATACCAACAATTCCAAGCACTCCTGGTATCTCAGTACCATCACCACCATTTCCATTTGATCCAAACTCACCGCCTTTTACAGTCGTGTAAGTACAAATCTTCTATTGAGAACAAACGGGTAATGAGCACACTACATAGAGGTTTAAAAATAAATAAAACATTATGTACTTGTAAACTGCAGTTACTGGAGGACACACCCGGGATTGATAAGGCTTGTTTGGCTGGTGGGGCCAGTTAGTTAAGCCTTTGGTGTTACTAGCCTACCTGGGTTTGGGGCAAATTTGGACTTGCTCCAGGCTCTTTGGAACACTCGAAGAGATGATATTGGAGAACTCTACAGGGAAGGCACAGCTGCTTTGCTCAATTACATCTACACGGGAGGTTCGCTTATACAATCAAAGAAGTCAGAGATAGTTTCATTGCAGTACTCAGCTCAAACAATGATGCAGCAGCTCAAGCACAGCTCTTCAAGCTAGTTAATGAGGGTAGAATAAAGCCCCAAGCCCGAAAACCGGTCAAATATTTTATATGGCAGTGTCATGTCCATTCAGTTTGGTTTATGCTGCGTTTTTTTATGAGGTGCTTTAAGATAGGATTAATGTTTAATTTAGTTCACTTAAATGCTACAGAAGAAGATTGGCACTAGCTATATGATTTAACAGTAAAATTAACAGTTTGTCTTTATATTCCATATTGTAACTTCCCTTGGTTTTCTTCTCACCTTTCCTGATTTTTTCTTAAGAAAATATTTAGAAAGCAAAAAATTGGTAATGGAGATATTGCCTTGGTGCATTTATTAAAACATAAAATTGGCATAATTCATAACATCTGCTTAACATAATCAGGGGCATATATTCATCAACCACAAGGGGAATTTTTCTTTTCAAATAAATTTTTATTCTCCCTTTATTTTCTAGGAAAAAAAAAGGAACCACATACATATGTCATCACATTATCCCCCCACACACCATCTAATGCCATAGCATAAATTCAGCAAATGGCACCTCATCCCTGTGTGCCTTTTCGAATTGTGGAGTTAACCATAACCATGCCACCTAAACATATTAGTTTACATTTCAAAACATACGAAGAGTAGAGCAATGAACGAAAAACATTTTGCAACAATAGTAGTGAAGAAGCCATCACAATATTAAAATCTTAATATCTTTACCATGAGACGGTGGAATGTAACACTTCGCTTCAATGTTCATAATCATGGATTGGTATTTCTCTATTATATCCTGACCAGGGACTAGCCAACAATTTTTAAAAGGAAAAGAAGAGACAGTGGCCTTCACAAATTCTGACAAGGGCGTCCACTAAGAAAGTACAATAAGTTTTTTTTTTTTCACCTGTAAGGAATCTAATCTTTTCAACTGGTGCACTTACTTACCATGTCAACCAGGGCATACCAATAAATGAGAAATTCCCATCAGATAAGATAAAGAAACCTTGGACATGTTATAGCAATACATGAGTTCCCACAGCATCTGGATTTATGTTAAAACCAGAATTTAAAAATGCAAAATAGCAGCTGGTTTAGCATAAAAAGAAAACGAAGTTGAATACAAAGGCAAAATGGCTCTTATTCTAAAAATGAGAATCTTAGACCGAGAGAGTAAACCTCACATGAAAAGTATCTAGCGATGTCCTGCTATTGAACGTTTTAAAAGCTGTTTGTGTTAGTAGTAGATCTTAACTCAGTTTGAGATTTAAAAAAAGCTTGGTGCAACTAGTATATTATCATATTTTCAACTTTCAAGCATCACATAGATTCACAAATAGATTCTCTAGCGGCTTAGAATAATAGAAGACATTTTTTTCTTCCAGAAATAAACGAAATGAGAAAGGAAGTGCTATAATGTCATTAAGAATTTTCTTGTTGCCAGAAAACTGACAAAGCTATGAGAAGGAAATTAGGCCACCTGAGTTATATCACTGGATATAAAGTAGATTTTGGTACAGCATGAAATTAGGGATATATGGATATCATCTCATGTTTGATCAAATTTTGTCCTACTATATGCATGATAGGTTATCAACTGAAGAGGAACACAGGGAAATTATGCTATACAAGAAGCGGAATTTACTTTGAGAAATATAAAGTGATCTTGACAGTAAAGATGTCACAATTGGATTAAAGGGAGACGGGACTTTCCAGCATGAGCTAAATAAGAAAAAGCTTGAAACCGAACTCATCCGCTCAGAAAATATGGCAAGAGGTATAGCTAGAACACTCTGTGTCTTGAGGACAGGCAAGTAGACCAAGCACCTGGAGCAATGTAGATTTTTTCCAATTATATGAATCCCCGCTTGCAAAACTAACCAGATTGGACAGATAGATTGAATATGCAAGGTGTATCCACGGCATTTCAAATGGTGTTCTCTCGAACAGAAGAAGGAGAGAATGTGAACATGCCAAGTACTGATCAATTCATGTGAGATTCAAACCAGTCAAAGATTTGCTGAGACTGCAAGCTAGTCATTTCATGATAAGCAAATGCAAGATTCATTTCCTCCTGAATGTGATTAACCAATGATTTATCTGGAAGAAGGATATTTCTCTCCTCAAGAACTGTTTTCCAAGGTATTTTACGCCCATCATCTCTCATATAACCATTTTTGTCAATAAAGCCATTTTCCTTAAACAAATCGAACAACTTTCTCGAAAGGGTTAGATCAAGACCTGTGATTCTGTTAGCAAAGAAATCAGGTGTCAAAGGGAATTCCATGCATTTAATTTCTGAAACATCAACGCCTTTCTCCTTCAGAACTATTAAGTACTTTTCTATCCTCCGCCTCCTATTTTCATCTTTGGGCATGTGGACAAAAAGTATAGGTGGGTAATCCTTTGTAATTTCCATGTGACCCAACACCCCTTCAGCAATCATTAGAGTAATACCTCTGAATCTCATATATGTGGCAAGTGCTGAGACAAAATATCCGCCCGAGGAGGCACCCAAAGCAAAAATAGGCAGCTTTTCAAGATTTTGTTTCACAACCCAACTCTCGATGATGTCTTTAACAATCCGTCTTTCATCCCCAAGTGACCAGCATCTTCCAGCACTTGATATGGCGAGGACAGCAAACTTTCTAGCCAAAGCATGCATCACAATTAGCCTCTCTTCAGGTAAACCAACACAGTTCGAGCATTTGGGTGTCTTATCCCAAAAGTTTGCTGCTCTACCATTACAACCATGTGCCAAGAAGAGCACTGCTTTAGGCGAGTCGGGTATCTGCCATATAAAATCAGTCCCATTCCTGAACTCTACAGTCGGGTCTAGTCGAACCACAGAATCAAAGTTCTTCCATTTTTGGTTCAAAATCTCAGACATAGAACTGGATTCTTCTGCTCTATTTCCAAACAACGCCAGTGCTACCATTACTAGAAGCAGCAATGCAACCAAAACTGGTAATCGAGCATTTGATGTACTGCTTGACTGCTTCAATAATCTTTTCCCACGTCTAAACATGGCTGGAAAACATGAAATGTAACACCATCATTTTCTCCTGACCAAATTTTGTAACAAGTACAAAAAACAATAGAGAAAATTACAAAAATTCAAGCTGGCTAATGTTCAGGCGTTTACTGACGACTATTCGCGGGTAACAAAAGCAGAATCTTTACTTGCATCCAAAAAAAAAAGTACAGAAAAGAAATCCACATTCAACCTTAAAAATTAAAAAAACATTCATAAGTTTAAAGGGTTTGGGGCTTTTATATTCAGAACAGAGTTGCCCTAATCTATTTTGACAAAATTAAGCTCATTACCTTGAAGTGTAGCTAATCTCATAGTAAAATGAAAGGGTGAAAACGAAATGCTTAAAATTATAAATTTCTTAGTGAAGGGGGTTGTTAATTCATCCAGGCTATAATAATTGACATAGTAAATAAGAGGCATCAATGCCCAGATAGTAAATTCAGAAGTTAAAAGTACCTAGAACCATTAATTAATCCAAAAAATAATGCAAAGTTAACAGAGATGAACAAGATCAAACAATTATGCAAGGTTTTAATCTGGTTTTGCTGTGTGGAAATTTTGGCCGCCGCGGTGTGTAGGTGTAGGCGTGGGTGTGGGTGTGGGTGTGGGGGTTGGGGTTGGGGTGGTAGTTGATAGGATGGGTGAGCTTGATTGGATGATAACGTTTTCCATTAAAAAAAAAAATTAATAATAATGTTATTTATCGTTATGACAATGAAAAATCGATATGACAGCCTAACAAATTATGTGCAATAATGAGATTTCACAGTTCAATTTTATGAAAGAGAAAAATGTGAGAGATAATGGATTGTCACATCATCAATATTATATCACTATGATAATAAATAGTATTACTCTTTTCTAAATAATATATATTTAATTGTTAATTGTTATAATAGTGTGTTTGGTGCATATTAAAATGAGGGAATGCATTTTTTTGAAGTGATGTGATTGTGAATATGTGGTTGAAAATGAAGAAAATGTTATTGATGTGATGGAAAATATTATTTTATTGAAGAATGTGATGTTGAAAATGAGTAGAAGAATGAGAGGAAAAAAATAATGTGGTTCAAACGGGGGCTAAGTTTGTCTGTACTTAGTCATGAGAATCATTTTTATACTTTTTTTTGTTTTTGTTGTTTCTTTTTTTTATTAAAGAGAAGGGCTTGTTTGGGCTCTTTTTTTTTTTTTT
>CAIGRT010120186.1:0-23778 GCA_903798405.1 Fraxinus platypoda | reverse complement strand
TGGACAGTTTGGATTGCAGATCATGGTCATTCAATTTCAAGAAAAGCAAAGGAGTTTGTGAAATTCATCAAATGTATAATTCTTATCACAGTTTCTATCTAAACACAATGCAGATCCTTGGTGGGAATTGAAAATTGTTTTATTTCCGCCGTGCATGATTAAGTAAATTCTAAACATCTGGTGTATGCATAATTGTGATAGATGCGACTATTAATAACTGAAATGAAGATTAAAATTATATAATTTTTGCAATGCGTTCTTCAAAAATATCATTTTTCACAAAATCTTAAGTTTTTCAATTGTAGAGTCCGCTTGTATTTTGTCATCGAAATCTCACCATACTGCCAGCTTTGACACGTGGACAAATAAAGAACACAAAATACATAAGTCAACAACAAAAAGTATAAACACAAGAAGAGGGAGAAGACAATGATGACGACAAAACAAATCTAATGTCTAACCTCCATTTTTTCAAAAATTCATTTTCAACCACATATTTTTACGAGCTTATTTGTGGAATTTTGATTTTGAATATTTGTTTAACTATCGCCTTCCCTAAAGTAATTATTGAGCCATTGTGCTGCCATCCGTTCTCAGCTCTTCTTTAAAGATGATAGTTCTTTTTGCTCTCTGTCTTTGCTTGTACGTTGTTCTTCAAAGTTGATCACTTGTTTATGCCGTTAATGACTGTTTATACTATAACTAGTTTTTACCCGTGCAATGAGAAGATAGTTCTTTTTGCACTCTGTCTTTGCTTGTACGTTGTTCTTCAAAGTTGATCGCTTGTTTATGTTGTTAATGATTGTTTATACTATAACTAGTTTTTACCCATGCATTGCACGGGTTGTGTTATTTTGAAGGTGATGTTAGTGTTTTATGTGTTAAAATTAGATGAGAATATGTGAATTTGTATTACTAAATTTTCATACACACATTTTGTATGATAGAAATCCAGAGCACATTAAAGTTTCAGACTTTATGCATTAAATACAATATTTGTTATAGGATTAGATTCACCTGAACTTGAGTTATAAAGAGTAGTGAGCAAATGACTTTTAAGGTTGGATTACTTCAGAAGTGTTTAATAAATTAAAAATTCACAATTCTGGTGAAATCGGTGAATACAATGAACTTACTTTTAGACGTGATCTCATACATCTAAATTGTTCTTCTTCTGTTCTACAAATGACTGCATAAATAAAATCGTGAAAATTGGTACACAATAAAAAAGCTTGGTGATCTGCATTTATAAGCTCCACGAAATTTAAAATATTGATAATTTGGAAATTAAGTGATAGTAGCAGAAAATCATTGGTTTGGAGAAAGTATATATTCCAAAAATATCTGCATAAAAAACATAATCTATATTAATAATAACTTTGTTTATCACGGACACTTCCACATTGCATGAATATATGTGTTGCGTGCAGCTTAGATGTGTGTGGATGGAGAGGTTTAGAGATTCAACTTTTTGTTAGATGGGGTGGTTAGTCAATTGTGTTGAAATCAAATGAACGATGAAAGTGAATGAATGGTGAAATTCTAGTTTATGTGGTAGAAATGAGAGATTTAAGTTTTGTAATGGCAAATGAATGGTGAAAATATTAATGGAAAACTAAATTATTGTGAAAGTTGAGTAAGTTATTAGTAAGGGATTGACCTGCCTGAAAGGTGGGGATAGATTTGCCCGGTGAAGTTGTGGGGGTCGAGGGGGTTGCCCCCGACGGGTCGTTTATGTATGGAATGAAGTTTTTTTAAGTGGGGATGGACCATTTTTTTAACGGTTTTTTACATAAAAATTGTAAAGATTAATATCTAATGTGATTTGTAATATTTTCTGTACTTTATAAAAAATTTTAAAAAAAATCTCATTTACTTCGCGCAGCACGGTGTGCGGAGCAAGACTCCGCAATGTGCGGACTATTTACTCCGCACATTGCGGAGTGATACTCCACACTTCGTGGCGTACGACTTCACACTGTGATTTCCTTAAAAAAAATTACTTCACATTTTTTGAAATTACTGATTTATTTTTTATTAATTTGCCAAAAAATAAACATTTCATTATTATACTTAATTACATTTAGGAGATAACATTTGCTTCATCCAAACTAAATCCAATTTCACTTATTTTTAATTTAATAATTCAAAAAATTGATACAAATTACAAAAGCTCGTATTCATTTACAAATTAATTTAATTCTAGAAAACATTCAATTCTATTACAAAAAACACAATTTCATCCTATACATATAAGAAAAAGAAGGTCATCCCACTAAAAAACACAAGATACCTGCATCTTCTAGACTTCTACAAACATAGATGAATTAATTTTGGGAGCAATATATGAATTAAATCTAGTTCATGCCATATACTCATAGCCACACGGTTAATTTACATACATAACACCATTGAATATTTTACAACTTATAATTGAAAAGGGCACTAAATTAATTTGAAAAATTACTTTATGAGGCCACACGGAAAATAAAAAATGAAAAGAAAAATCAAATGCCTTTACATTACTCAATCAACATTAAAACTAAACACTATAAAGGAAAATATAACAATTTGTGGTTTCTACTTTGTTGGAATTAGATTTTGCAACGCCTTCATTTTTTCATTAATCATGTTCCTGTTCCTCCTCCTCTGCCAAATGTTATCCATAATATCAAAATCCAGAATTCATTACATGAATATAAACATACAAACTCCAAAATGAAAATTCTAAAAATAGTATAACTACAATTTTTTGTCCAATAAAAAGAAACATTTTCTCTTCCACGAGCTCCGATGTGGTGTTGATTTTGACAGTGCCTACCAAGGCTTCAATATCCTACATATAACAACGGGTATCCACGCCGCGACGCGAAGCGGACACGGTGTCGTCCGCGCTGCGCAGACAATTGTTTCTTCGTAGAGTGGACATCGCGACGAAGTAGAGCCGGAGACGATGAACAATGGAGGAGTGTGACATCACGAAATTGGTTGTCGCGATTTGTAGACACAATCTACTACTTTTACTGCACCATGGTCTCAGAGTGAAATGAAGATATTGGTTCCTCTCTTGTTGGTTTGCTTCTCCAATACAAAAGGTACATGGAGAGATATTTATAAAATATCAACTGCAACTTATCCAATAGAAATGGTACATGGAGAATATATTTATAAAATATCAACTGCAACTGGACGACTGTGACTGTAACGAAACCAGATGAAAAGAGGATAAATGTGAAAAAACAGTGATCAAATGATAACTTACCCATGAATATGATAACCAAGTAAGATCAGCACCTATGATGCGATATATCCTATCAACCTATTAGTAAGTATTTCATTATATGATGGGATACATCCCATTAACTAAATTATGAAAATTCTATTTTATCATAAAAATGGAGTTCAAAAGAAAAACCTTTTAAAGAGTATTGGCCAGGAAGTGCTACATGGTGTTACATTAAATTGTTTTTGAAAACATTCTGCATAGGGTAGTTATCATGGAATGAAATGTAGATAAAATATTTTGAAGTACCGATAAGAGGTGAAGTAAGATTTCATATAAAGAATTTTCAAATTCAACATTCTGAGTTAAGTCCTGTAAAACTTACAGCATACAAGTCTCCACATGTAAAGAGATCTATGTATTCTGCACAGGAATACATTGTTAAATTAGAGAAGGTGTCACCAAGGTACTCTAGAGTTCTAATTTGAGTTAAAAAGATTGATATGATATTCAGCAGTTTTGAATTGTTTAAGACACGCCCATTTTCTTAGGCTAAAATTCTCAAAGAATGTCTTTGTCGAGAGCTAGGACAGAAACACCATGAGGAATATAGACATCTCCAGATTCTTTTCAATTGTCTTCAGAGGCCTTTGAATTAAGTATTGGAAAGAAAATCAAAAGAGCTGCCATTAGGCACCATTGACTAAATTTACAAAATTGGAACAAGGGAATCATAAAAGGTCCTCTGGGGACTTCAAATTGGATATACTGTCAGGAGTTGAATATGCATATTACCATGATCATTTCCATTTTTACCTTATGAATATCCCTGTTACCAGCCTCCCACAAGTAGCTCCTGCACATTGCTTCTCGTAGTGTTTATAGTCCTAACATCATAAGGACTGAGGAGATTTCTCCATTCCGTAATTTTCCTACCAAATTTCATAATTTTAATAACTTGTAAATTTATATCAACCAATGCTTTTGGAGCTCTAACTCTTGCACTATTCATTGTCTCATCCACCACCATTACTATCTGCTTGGATAGCACTGAAATTCAAATAAAATATCAAACATTTCAAACTTGTTCACTTAAACTTATGTTATATGTCCCTCCTTGATAGTAAGACGTTGTACAGACACATTTTAAATTAAATAATTGAATCTCCGTGGACAAAGCAATTCCTACAACGATTCAATCAAACAAGAAGCATAACGCATTGTGAGAGGGACAAGAAAATTAGATAGAAACATCCACTTCAAAGTGCTAGGATGTCTACTCATCTTAGAAAACAAAGGCATGGCTAAAAAGGATGACTCCCTCCTTTGAAATGCAGTGCTTCTTCCACACTTAGCATCAATTGGGTCTAAAGGTTGGATCCAGGCTATAACAGTGAAGATTTGAAAATTTTGGGGAACAAAACTTATAATACTACATTCTCTGATAGGCACCAAGTTATTACACTTCTTATAATCATGACAAGAGTCCGTGAGTTGATTTTAGTTACATACCAATTTTGTCAAGATCAATTTCTGACATTCCCAAAAGGAAAAAATAACATTGTTGAACAAACCAAAAAGTATGCCTAAAATGGCAATTAGTGAACTTCCAAGAATTTCAAGCATCTGTAGTTATACCAAAATCAGAAAAATTCCGCCAGATACCCGAGAAACTGAAGAACACACATATTAGGTCAAGAAATTCCAAGAAACTCAAGAACCCAATACACCAAAATCTGAAGAATTAAACCCCATATCTAAGAAACCAAATAACGCATATATTACGTCAAAAAAATTCGAGAAATCAAGAACCGGTGCTCTAAATTCTAAATAAAGTCAAAACTTGCGTAAAACGAGGAAAATAATTCATAGGATAAGTAACTGGAAGTACGTACGAGAAGGGACATACGAAAGGCTAGTCTCAATCCAGAGCTCGACTTTATTCACGTCCCCATCCGTCTCCACATGTAAAATCATAAAACTGGGGTGCTGCGAACCATTTCAGATAGAAAATCTTCAATAATTGCTAGATGATCTACTGATCCACAAGGCTATTTTGGAACTAAAAAAAAAAGAACAAGTATCAAACACGAGAAATGATATCGCCAAAACAATATGAAACCTTACCCAATGGAGATCGTTTTGCTACTTTACGGTGTCACTGAGAACAACTGATGCCACTCAGAACAAGCGAGAGAAAAAGAGTGAAAAGTCAAAAGTTTTGAGAGGAAAAATGAATTGAAAGATATTTTCGGTTGAAAATATGTATGGAAGATATTTATTGAAGATATTTCATCCATTACTATTAACAAACCAGTTCAAAAATGTCAAGTGTGAAAACTAACGTGACAAAAATAAATAGTGAATCAGGGATTCACTCTTTTAAGATAGGAGGCATAATATTAGGCTTCTATTTGGTGTAGATTTAAATCAAAAATTTTAATAAATTTTGATAAAAAATGATAAAAAATGTGATGAAAAAGTTTTGGGATCCCCTAATATATTATAGTATTATATGCATTTGACAATATTTTCCCTTAGCCCAAAGATAAAATTGGATTTTTTTAGTAAATTCCAATAAAAATTGATAAAATATATGATTAAAAAATTGTAAATTTTGTAAAATATGTGCTTATAATTAATTGATTTTGACTTAATTTTAATCAATTTTTTGAACTGAACCAAATAGGAGCTTAATATACCAATACATTACTGAAATAGCTCTGTAGCTAATTTAACTTTTAACATTTTTTTCAAATATTTACCAACAAACATCATTAGAGATAAAATCACTAACAGAATATGACACTTTTGCAAACTATTTTATTACAGTTTCAACTCACACAAATCACCATCTTACATAATCCTTCCCTTTGCAACACCAGTTGCCTAAACATCAGGAAGCAACTCGACTCTGAAGACCAAGTACGATGTACCAGACGACACAAGTATAGAACAGTAACAAAACAACAAACAAATTTTACTAATAAGTAACCATTTTTAATTTGTACAGGCCACTTCGAAATCCAATGAACTTGAAAGAATGCGACTTAAATAAGATGCATATCGAGTATGGATGATTGATCAGTAGGTGATAACAATCTTCCTCTGTTGGAAGGGTTGGTGAGAATTTTATCCTCACATGTCCATGGCAGGCAACTACGAAGAGCAGCAGCCACTCTTCTGGGCAACAGGTTGTCCACGAATCTGCACAGTGGATGGCCTCGCATTGCTCGATGCAGGCTGACTTGCCATTCTGCAATTATCGCAAAGGGATGTTATGTACTACAAAATATCATACGAACAAGGTAACATAATACCCATAAGATAGAAGTCTAAAAGGACAATACACAAGTGGGATCAATGTCAGTTTTTAAGGTCTGTTTATGCAACTTATAGTGCCAAAAACTAAAGAAAACAAGACAGCACAATATGTTAAAAAGGGTACCTATTCTTAATGTCAGCAGCCATTGCCATGAATGCCTGTTCAACATTGGTGGCATTTTTGGCACTGGTCTCCATGAACGGAATGCCAATTTCATCTGCAAAAGCCTTTTTACAACAGGAAATACAGGTTACGTCAGTCAAAACTAGTCTGCTCAAATACAATAATAAGCTGGCTAAACAGTGATTTGTACCTTAGCTGTTTCATAGGGCACAGCTCGGTTCTCAGTGAGGTCACACTTATTTCCAACCAGAAGCTTGTTCACATTTTCACTGGCATAGCGATCAATTTCGTTCAACCATTGCTTCACATTATTGAAGCTTTCTTGGTCCGTTACATCATACACTATCTGCCAGAAGAGTCCACACTGCAGGTCATGAAAACAGGGACACAAAGGTCAACTGTAAGATATAAGCATTGAAAGAAACTTACAATGATGCCATGTGCACCACGATAATAGCTACTAGTTATCGTTCTGAAACGTTCTTGTCCTGCAGTATCCCACTGCAAGCAACAGAAGAACATAACTCATCAGTTGAACAGAAAAATTATACGGAACAAGTCAAATGGACACTGTAATGGACATCCATGCAGTTGACAGGCACGCATAAAACCTTTCTTAAGGAAGAACACTTCAGATCTTATGATCAGCCCAAAATAGTCAAATTTTCAGTTAACAATCAAAGCAAAAGTGCGGATACAATTTACTAAAAGTTGTAATTGCAATCATTATTGCTTAAGGCAGCCATTAATAATGCTGCTTTACTTTATCAGGCGCCTCGGACTTTTCCTTGACATCCCAGAATAAAAAGCATAATACATTGTTAATCGAATTAGATAGATCGACATGAAAGGATTTATCCTCAAAAGTAGAGACAAAAAGAAAACGAGAGTTATCACTTATAGACAGCTTCTCATATCTTTGTAATAATATGCCAATGGATGTAACTACATATAATAAATCGGTTGAGTTCAATTAATCAGGTAATAAACCATCCAAGAAACTTAACATAAGAACTTATGAATATACTATTTAAAAGTAAATTAGTAGCTCTACCAATATGTGCCGAGAACAATAAAAAGTGCCACAACTTTTAATCATAAACTCAAAGGACTAAATCCAGAGATAGTCTTAACAATATCTAAAATAAAGTCATAGCTCAGACCAAACTTTAGATTCAAGACGAGAAATTTACAATTTGAAGTTTGACTGTCTTCCCATCTTGCTCCACTGTGCGTATTTTCTGCAACAATAGAAACATAATTCAGATGTGCAAAATTATGCCAAATACAAGTAACCAACTCACAAAGATTAAGTTCTTACAAAGTCTACACCAATTGTGCTGATGTAACTGTCCAAGTATGAATCGTCCTGAATGCAGATTAAATATGGTCAGCAACTAACCTAAATTCATAAAAACTTCAAAGGATGCCAAGTTATGAAAGCAGAAATCCAAATATCATTTCCATTGCCTCTTGCTGCTTTATATTATAATGATGAAATCCACCACCTTCTCTTATTACCTAAGAGGCTAACACGAATATTGCATGCTATTCACAAGCTTTAAAAAATGATAGACCCCCACCTCCAATAATATTCACTCATGCAATTATTCCATTCAAGTTTGTTTTTCATTCAATATTCTAGATTGTTCCATTAGTTAGTTAGCAAAGGGTTAAAAGGGGAATAGGAATATAGTAGAATCTCTATAAAGGTAATTGGGGGATCTGGGAAAGGGGATCGAAAGGAGATGTTGAGAAAATAGTGGAGAGAACCAAGGCCTCTCGAATAGCCTGGAATTGTCATTTACATCCTTTGTTGTTCGAATTCTTCATTACATAATAATTGTTCTTACAATCTTCAATTCAATACATATATCCATTTCACCAATACACTTCTCAATTTCCTTTACATAACAGTCAATACATCTACTACCTAACCAAACCATTAATCAGTAGCATTACAAGTCTAGAGCAGATTCACCAGCAGCAGCAATTCATTCATCAGTAGCAGCAGTAGGGGAACCTATCAAAGAAATAGTATTCTACATATTGCTAAAGGGAGCAAAAAGAAGTCAATTAACTGGCAAGTTATTATTAGTACAGAAGCTACAGCTTTTTCTGAATCTGAGAGCACAGGCTCAGCCTTGACAGTGTGAAAAGGTGCCCTACAACCAACCCTAGTTAGAAAGCCTAAAGGAAATTCATATGTCAAACTTTTCTAAAATCTTACAATCACACTAGTACCTTTCTCAAGAAGGGTGTAGTCAGTACTTCAATATTCACCGTTGTCAATATGGTTTTTATTCAGTTTGTCATATTACCTTAGTTCAATAAGAAATAAGAAAACAAATCAAAAATGGATTAGTTGAACTAAGGGTATTCTTAATATTTACTTTATCATTCTGAAAGTTAGTGAATCCTCTCATACAAAATTGAAATGTTAATTTAATATTCAAAATGTGATGATAAAGAAATAATATGAAAAAAAAAATTCAAGAAGAATGTATAGTTGTGCTGATGTTACATTTGAGGAAGTAACTTTAAATGACTTACAGCAAATCTCAGGAGAAGACATGACTTGCCTACGCCAGAATCTCCAATCAATAGAAGTTTGAACAAGTAGTCACTGCAGAATTCAACGTCAAAGTGTGGTGGTTAATTTGACATTATGGAGTATTCCAAGATATACATACAGTTATAGTCAACGAGAAAATAGCTTATTGGGGATGAAATAGATAGGCAGAACACAGATATATAACTTTTCGAAGCTCTTTCACACGATGTACAAAAATAAGTAAATTGACACAATTTTCAATAAGTAAATTGGCCNAGGGAAAAATTTTGGATTTACGTGCAGAATATTTTATTGTGTGAATGTATGATTGAAAATAAGTATGTAGAAAAAAAAGTTTTGAAATAAATTCCATCAAACAAGGGCTTAAGTGCATGCTTGACACATACAAAGACGAAAAAGTAAATATTTTTTCTCGTGTTTAAATCAAGTCTATTTGTAATTTTGATAAAAGTTGACGAAATGTGTAATTGAAAAATTGTGAATCTCATAAAACAAAAATTGTTAAGAAAGCTAGTAGTTTTGAAATAACAGAAGCTCATCAAGGGCAAAATAAATGAATACTTGAATTTTCTTTCCCGATTAAGCATAACAATATCCTATTAGTTCCTGAACATAGAGACCCGTAGAACTCATTTTTATGTAACGGGGCCCATTCATGTCATCTTTCCACGTAGGAACTTTGCATCATTAGTAAAGATTCAATTTTCTTATCTAATCGATAAGTAGATCCCAAGTCTTCACTAGACTTCACACTTTTTCCATATTGTAAGGACCTGGTTCAAAGTTTTTACTCCAAACCAAATAAAAACGGAAAATAAAATATTGTTTGCGTAAAAAACCCAAAGCATCAATCGATATAATCTAGTAACAAGCAGAAAACCCTTAAGTTACGACAAACAACAAGTCAGTGGATCTAAGATATACATCAATACATAACAATAAGCAAAATTGACACTTGCCAATCAAATTTGAAGCAGATCTCAAAATAAATAAAATCAATTTCCAAGTTTTCAGGCCCTAATGTTTTTCACGTTCAATTGTAAGGAATAGAGAGAATTACTATTCGGGATTCATGATTGGGAACGATGGAATGAAGGTAGAAGATCCAACAGTACTGGAGCCTGAATATTCTCCTTCCGACGGCTGGAGATCGACCAAAATAGAATCGTCGCCGGAGGAGCAAAACGGTTTGACCCGGATAGAGAAAAGTAAGTTGATACCAGATTAAAAAGAAATTGCAGTGCTTGGAACTTATAGAGAACGCCGACACGATACTACTGGTGAATAGTTCGAGGAGGAGAGGCCCCATTCTATATGAAATTATATGGAGTACCCAATTCTTTGATTTACTATACATGTCGCCCCCTAAGATTCAGATTAATACAAAATAACCCCTAGAGGATAAAAAAAAAATAACAATAATCTTCTTTTTGTTTAAAATATAATTATGGTCTCCCTTCCATTATTCATGTGCTTTTGTTTGCAATATGTTTTGTTTCATTGTTTCCTCTACTTTTCTTGCCCTCGTAACAAAATAGTTCTTTTACTTGTTGAATTTTAATTGATTTGTGGGCGTCGTAATTTGATCGATTCTGTTTGATTTTTATCATTGTAGAATGTGAATGAAAAATATAGTCGTTATTGGACCCCACACAAGAGATAAAAATTCAAAATTGATGGCTCAATGTGATGGATAACGATCATATTTTCATTTTTATGGATGAAAAATGAGAAATGAATGGGGTGTTACTTTTGTTTAGGGATGAGTTGTGTGTGTCAGAAAAAATATTTATTTTAAAATGTTCTAAGTTAGTATAGTCTACTTCTCATGTGATGGTTGGTGGTCTTGCTGAATCACATTGATTTCACTTTTTTTATGGTTCGATTTTGTTTTTGAGTACAATAAAGCTAGTTGTATAAACATGGTTGACAATTTTGATTGACAATCATTTGTTGTCAAAATCCGAGTCTTTGATGTAAAAAACAGTTTTTAAAATTGATTAATGTAATACTGTCAAGTTGGATGTTGTCAACCAATGATGTTAACAAAGATTGTACAAGTAACATGATTCTTTTGAGTAACGCTATTTACAATCACTCACTGTCATAGTCGCTCCACGTGGCATACATGTGATGATTAATGCTATTTGCAATCGTTCACTGATTTGTTAAGTTTCTGCTACATCTTTGCGCATTAGACAATTTGTTAAGCTAATTGGCCAAATTTCTAAGATTGGCTCTTTCTCTCTCCCTTTATTTACCAAACAACTTTCCAGAAATTTTCTCTTTCTAATCTCATTTATATACATCTCTAGAAAAACATTCATATATCTACATATAATTAATTGCTTATATATCCACGATGAGTTCAGGAGATGAAGCTTCTCAAACAATTTCCAAGAAATCCAAGAAGCCCCAATGTAGATTGCTTTCTTCAACATAATTGATTTGATGCATGGATATATGTTATTGGAAAAAAAGAAAATTTACAATTCTTACGTGATTATAAGCATGTTTGAGAAGTGGTTATAAACGGTTTTGTTTCTGTAATATGAAAATGAATGTTGAATAGATGGATAGTATTTGTAAATCGTATGAAATGTGTGGATAAATGGTATGTTTTGTGGAAATCCTTACTCTTACTATGTTATTCTTTGTGTTGATTGGAACAAGAAAATATACGCCCGTTTATTACGATTTTGTAATGTTATCCAGATTCCAGATTTACTCAGCAAGAACTTCCTGCTTGCAAACCAATCTTAACTCCCGGATTGGTACGCTTCCAATACTATATATATCCATGTCGATCCACTTGATCTTGAAGTTCCAAATTTTTGTATAAACTTTTGATTTTGCATCTAATTCAGGTCATAACAACTTTAATCTCCATTGGCATCATATTTGTTCCTATTGGCCTCGGTTCCTTGTCTGCATCAGAGCGTGTAATATTCTAGCATATCTTTCTTGTTGCAGTCTCTTTTCAGCCTTAATGGTTAGTATTAGAACAGTTTCTTTTCGTTTTTACATTTAGGTGGTGGAAATTGTCGACCGATATGATGACGCTTGCGTTCCTTCAAATGGTGACGACGAGGCAGCAAAGCGTGAGAGGCTTTCATTCATACAGAACGCGAAAACGAATAAAACCTGTATCAGGAATTTAGTTGTCAGTTTAATCCCTTGTAACCTTTTGGATTAATACATGAGCACCTTTATTTTTCTCGATTAATTTGATTTTATTATACAACTTTTGAACATCTCTCCAGGTTCCAAAGAAGATGAAGCATCCCATTTATGTATATTATCAGCTTGACAACTTCTATCAAAACCATCGCCGGTATGTTACAATATGGGAAAGTCATTTTATTTTCCCTTCTCAACTTTATATTATTATAAAGTTGTGGAAAATGATTCATGTAGTCGACTCCTAATTTATTAGGACCAAGAATATTATTCACGATAAAACATTGCATATTTTCATTGACTTATGTACATGGATGTTTGGATCTTGGATTTGATAGAGGAAAATGAAATCGCAAAGCAAAAGATAAGAAGAAATGAATATGTAAATTAACAAATGTTTCCTTGCATTTTCAAGTATGCACATTTCTATTCTTTTACCAGTATTTCAATATCTTTCTTGACTTGAAACTGTACCATGGTACAGATATGTAAAAAGTAGAAGTGATAGGCAATACCGGAGCCCCGGATCTGAGGGAGAAACAAAGACTTGTGATCCTGAGTCTGAAGTCGATGATCACACACCTATTGTTCCATGCGGCCTAGTTGCTTGGAGTTTGTTCAACGACACATATGGGATTTCGACCAAAGACAATCCCATACCAATTAACAAGAAAGACATTGCATGGCAAAGTGACAAGAACTCTAAATTTGGGTCTAATGTCTATCCTAAAAATTTCCAAAAGCAAGATCCAGTTGGGGGTGGAAAACTTAATGAAAGCATACCAGTAAGTCGACTCCCCCTTTTCTCTATATCAATTTTATTGCAGTTCAAAATCAAATTTCATATTGTTCAAATTGTTATCATAGTTAAGCCTCAAAAATTACTTATATTTGATTTAACTTTCCATTAACTTTCATAAGCTGTACCTAAACTAAAATGTTGTACATGAAACACTCAACATGACCAATTAGATTCAAGGTCCAGCACTAAGAGAAGTTGCTTACTTTCCTACTAACAGAGGAAAAGGGCAGTTTTTTTTCCTTGTAACAGTGGGCATCTAAATTAAAAAGCTGTACTTAACACGCCAATCTGTTTCAAGGTCCAGCGCTAATAGAAGTTGCTTAGATTCTATTATAGCAAAGGAAAAGGGCAGGGTTCTCTTCTTCACAGTGTGCAGGTCTACTCTGATCAATTCATAAAACTTGGAAGTTTCAAAACTTCAGAATAAATTGTTCCCATCTTTCTCTCTGGATCTGAGATACTTGAACTAATTTAGAGCATTAACAGACAAGCGTTTAGCTTATTTTTCTTATTTAATACTGTCCAGTACAATTCAATCCAACCATGCCAGTACAATATAAAATATTTATTTCTTCATCATCTATATACGTCTACTCTCGATTCATATTAATTGTTTTGTCCTTGTGATTTCATGTAATAGTTGAGTGAACAAGAGGATCTTCTTGTTTGGATGAGAACTGCAGCATTACCCAATTTCAGAAAGTTATATGGGAGGATAGAGACTGATTTGGAAGCCAATGAGAAGATAACAGTAGTAATACAAAACAATTATAATACATATTCTTTTGACAGCAAAAAACAGCTAGTACTTTCCACAACCACTTGGATTGGTGGGAAAAATGACTTTCTTGGCAAGGCCTACATCTCTGTTGGTGGAATTTGCTTGTTCCTTGCAATAGCTTTCATATTGACTTATGTCATGAAGCCCAGGTAAGTACTTTCTCCATATTTTCTTCTACAATATCAAATTTTTTTTATTTTTTTTTTGGGTGGTGGTGGGGGGGCGCTTAAAGAAACCACCTTTTCTTATAAATACGACATGTTTTTGGAGTTATGAAAAGCGACGTTTTTCGACCATCTCTGGAAGAAGTTGCCCGAGTTTCATACCATTTTTATTTATTATACTAAGAAATATAAACAATAAAAAACTTAGAAGGGGATAAATAACATGACTTCGAGCTTTTGAAAATGCAAATTAGAACAATGGAATAATATAGTAAGCTAAAACAAAAGATGAATTAGCCTATACTTTATCTCGTGCGCACTCATCATCCTTCTCGTTATCATGCGTTGAGTTAGGTACCTGGTTGGCTCGTACCAATTTGTATGTACATGGATTTTAGCATAAGTCATGTTTGGTTTCTAGTCGAATTTTTATAATATTGAAGTAAAAAGACCATCTATTTCAACTTAAATCAATACTCAACAGTGTAATGTAAAATTTGGAAGAATGAATAATGCTTATTGAATTAATATCTCTGCGTAATGTACAAGTATATATAGCTCCTACAATCTGCTATTAATGGATGGAATATTACAATGATGGAAAATAACAAATTATAGTATATTTGTTTCCTAATCAGATCCAATAAATCATCTATAATATTGCTCGGGATCTTTGACTTTCTCAACACTCCCCCTCAAGTTGGTGAGTAAATATTGTGAACTCCCAACTTGACCAACAAAGAATGAAATCTTTCCTTTCCGAGAGCTTTAGTGAATATATCAGCAACTTGTGATATGGACAGAATAAATTTCGTCACGACTTTTCCTTCCATAATTTTATCTCGAACAAAATGACAATCAATCTCGATGTGTCTTGTTCGCTCGTGAAATACAGGATTTGCTGCAATATGAAGAGCAGCTTGATTGTCACAAAACAAAGTAGTCGGCCATTGAATTTGGATTTGCAAGTCTCGAAATAGGTGTTGTATCCATGTAAGTTCACAACATGCTGCTGCCATGGATCTATACTCGGCTTCGGCAGAAGATAAGGATACAGTTTTCTGGAGCTTGCTTTTCCATGAGATAAGAGAATTTCCAAGAAAATACAATAACCAGTTGTTGAACGCCGAGTAGTTGGACATCCTGCCCAATCAGAGTCACAAAACGCTTCCAATTTCAAATTATTTTGGGAAGAGAACATCATGCCTTGTCCTGGTGTGCCTTTTAGATACTTCAAGATTCGTACGGCAGCTTCATAATGAGGCTTTCGAGGTGTCTGCATGAATCTGCTCAATAAATGGACAGAATATGCAATATCTGGTCACGTAATAGTGAGATATATCAATCGACCAACCAATCTTCTATACTTGGCTGGATCATCCAATGGGTCACCATCATCAGGAAGCAATTTAAGATTTTGTTCCATAGGAAAGCTTGCAGGTCGCGATCCTAGAAACCCAACATCATTCAAAATATCCAATAGGTATTTTCTTTGTGAAATAAAAATACCTTGTTTCGAGCGTGCCACCTCGATCCCCAAGAAATATTTCAAATCACCAAGGTCTTTGATACGAAACTTGTTATTTAAACAACCTTTCAGTTCATTGATCGTCGTCAAATCATTCCCTGTTATGAGTATGTCGTCCACATAAATGAGTAGCATAGTGAAGGATTTTCCTTTTCTCTTGGTAAAAAGAGAGTAATCTGCTTTAGATTGAACATAACCAACAGATTGGATAGCTTGTGAGAATTTGAAGAACCACTGACGAGAGGCTTGTTTCAACCCATAAAGCGATTTATTGAGGCGACACACCAAATTCTCCCCCTGTCATCGAAGACCAGGCGGTGGGAGCATATAGATTTCCTCCACGAGATCACCATGGAGGAAGGCATTATGAACATCAAGTTGATGAAGTGACCACGAGTGAGCAGAAGCAAGAGCAAGTAAATAGCGGAAAGTAACAAGTTTAGCTGTCGGAGAAAAAGTGTCATGATAGTCAATACCTTCCAGTTGAGTGTAGCCTTTAGCAACCAAACGAGCTTTATAACGCTCGATACTCCCATCAGATTTTTGCTTGATTTTGTAAACCCATCGACATCCAATAGGTACCTTGCCAGCTGGTAAAGGAGTAAGTGTCCATGTGTCAGTGGCTTGAAGAGCCTGAAGTTCCTCATCCATGGCATGGCGCCATTCATAGTGTTTTGAGGCCTCTGCATAACTGTTAGGTTCTAAAGCAGAAGATAATTGTGCAATAAATGATTGAGATGCTTGAGAGAGTCCTGTATATGACAAGTAATTGGAAAGAGGATACCTTGTATGAGGACCAGAGATCGAGGAATCTGTGGGGGACGACGTAACGGTAGAACAAACATAATCATGAAGCTTAATTGGTGGTACTCGAATGCGACTGGAACGTCTTAAAGGTGTCGGAGAAGTAACAAGTTCATCAGGTGGGATAGGTTCAGTGGGCTGTGCATGAGAAACATGACTAGTTGGAATGGCTGGATTGGGGTCACTGTCCAGAATGTGTGAATCAGGTTGTTCTTGTATGGGTTGTGGCTCAATATCAAAGCTTGGGTGATTTGTGAAAGGTGTTGGGCAATATGAGTGGGATTTGTGTCAGGATTAGTTTGTTCCTTGTGGTAAGGAAAAATATTTTCATGAAACGTGACATCTCGACTTGTAAAAATCTGTTTTGAATTAAGATCGTACAACTTGTATGCTTTTTGCCCAAAGGGGTACCCAATAAAAACACATTTTCTTGCTCGAACATCAAACTTATGTTGTGGGTGAAGATTAGTGGCATAGACTAAGCATCCAAAGGTACGAAGATGTGTATACGAGGGACTATGACCAAATAATTTCTCATAAGGCGTAAGGCCCGATAAGAGTGGAGTGGGTATGCGATTTATGAGATAGACAGATGTAAGAATACAGTCATCCCAAAAGTTCAATGGCATATGAGATTGAAAATGCAAAGCTCGCGCAGTTTGAAGGATATGTCTATGTTTACGTTCGACTACGCCATTTTGTTGGGGGGTAGAGACACATGAACGTTGAAAAATAATGCCATGCTCATGAAAGAAAGTATGCATAGAAACAAATTTGCTCCCATTATCGGTTCTAATCAATTTAATGTTCTTGTGGAATTGTGTTGAAGCATAGGCCAGGAAAGATTTAAGCAGTGTTTGTGTTTCAGATTTATAGCGCATTAGATAGACCCAAGTGCATCGCGTAAAGTCATCAACAATAGTAAGAAAATAGCGAGCGCCAGAACGGGAGAGGACTATGGGGTCCCCAAATATCACAATGTATAAGTTCAAAAGCATGCTTAGTATTAATACGACTTAATCCAAAAGACAGTCGAGTTTGTTTTGCCAAAGGGCAAATGTCACAAGGTGTAATTGAAGAATAAGAAAAATCAGGTAAATTCTTCGCTAACAGTTGCAAGCGCGAAGATGAAGGGTGACCAAGTCTGTGGTGCCATGTAATGGATAAGGCCGTTGGACAGGAAGTGGTCGTAGGTGATACCTGTTGCTTCGAATCCATCAAATAATACAGTCCATTACTTTGTCGTCCCCAACCAATCATCGTCCTCGTCTCCAGGTCCTGTAAAATACAGAAATTAGGATAAAATGTTACTGAACATCCCAATGATCGAGTAATTCGACTGACAGAGATTAAATTTGTCATGAAAGAGGTTATCCCAAGAACAATAAAGAGACAATTTAGAGCCAAAATGAAAAGTCCCAACAGAATTGATAGGGACTCGAGTCCCATTAGGTAATGCAACCGGTGGCAGAGAAGAAGTTGTTGTAGCATTAGTTAATGGAAGTTTAGATACGTGGTCAGTGGCACCACTATCTATAACCCATTGAGTAGAAGGAACTCCACCTGCAATGTTGGCCTTAGAATCAAGGCCAAATTTTTGACTCATCATGGACAAAAGTTGCTGAAACTGATCTGCGGTAAGAGTGGGCGAAGAATCTGATGTTCCTAAGGAAGTATTGGATGTCACATTGTTGATTGATGAATTTTTGCTCCCCTTACTCTCATATCCTCTAGAGCCATTTGGTCCACCAGAACCAGCAGGGAACTTTCCATGAAGGCGGTGTCCCGGTGGATAGCCTTTAAGCTTCCAGCATGTGTCAATGGTGTGATAGTCAGCATCACAATGAGAACAGTGGGACGATTTCTTCTCAATCGATCGACATTTACCCCCATTGGTGCTATTCCCACGGCCTGTTTGAACTAACATGGCTGCAGGTTCGATGATGCTAGCCCCAGCAGCCATGTCCCTCTATTTCTCTTCTTGCGTCAACATGGAATAAACAGATCGAATAGAAGGCAGGGGCTGAATCAACAGTATCTGTCCACGAATAGCAGAATAAGAATCATTCAATCCCATTAAAATTTGTAGTACCTTATTTCTCTCAGCTTGTTCACGGTTGGACTTCATAGCACCGCAAGAGCACGGGGTGCAAGAACATGGTTTGACAGTCTGGTAAGAATCCATCTCATCCCACAGACTCTTGAGTTTGGTGAAATACACGTTGATTGGCTGTTGGTTCTGTGTAAGGCGTGCAAGATCACGCTGAATTTCAAATAGACGAGACACGTTTTGCTGAGAAAAACGTTCTCTTAGATCATCCCAAACTTCTTTGGCCGTCTGCATATAGACAACGCTGGTGGCGAGATCCGCAGAAACCGTATTGAGGATCCACATAAGAATCATGTCATTACACAGTTGCCAAAGGGCAGAATCTATTGGCTTCTGATCTGCAGATGGCGGTGTTACACTTCCATCAACAAACCCAAACTTGTTCTTTGCATTGAGTGCAACGGACATGGAACCGCACCAAGTGCTATAATTATCACCTGTTAGTTTAGTGGAAATAAGTATCATCCCAGGATGATCAGAATGGTGAATAAAGTAAGGGCTAGTGGAGTCATGAGACAAGTTTTGTTCAGATTTATCGCCCATGACTGAAAAAGGAGAAAAAAGAGTCATGAGAATAAAAAAAAACGCGATTTTTGAGGCCTAAACAATGGGAACTGCAAGATTGTTACCCAAAAACCGGAAAAAAAATATAGCCCTGCTCTGATACCATGTAAAATTTGGAAGAATGAATAATGCTTATTGAATTAATATCTCTGCGTAATGTACAAGTATATATAGCTCCTACAATCTGCTATTAATGGATGGAATATTACAATGATGGAAAATAACAAATTATAGTATATTTGTTTCCTAATCAGATCCAATAAATCATCTATAATATTGCTCGGGATCTTTGACTTTCTCAACAGTGTAATGTTAGTTACTTTTAAGTTTTCATTAGTTCTCGATTAAGTCTTCTGTTTTCCCTTAATTTTCATTAGTTCTTCCAAAAATCTCGAATAATTTTTAATCCTTGCCTAGCATATAAAGGTTCATTTGTTTGTCTTTGCGCAGGCCTTTGGGGGATCCAGCCTACTTGTCTTGGAACCAAAATTCTGCAGCGCGCTGAGTACTCATTTTTAATATGTCTCTAATTCTAGTAGGCCATTTCATTAATATATTAAGGGAATTTTTGTACGTGGAATTAGGGAAAAAGCAATATATTATATAATTAAGACGATATATTGACGATATTCGATGGTTGTATTGTTCAATTTTTTAGAACCAAGGACATGAAACATGTCATGAATGTAACTCAATGATTCGTAATAGACAGTTGAAACGGGACACGAGATAGGGTCGTATCGAATTTGTTACACCTCTAATTCACGTGGAGTTCATACCTAAGAAGTAGATTTATGTAGGCTATTAGTTTCGGCGTCGGGGACAGATTCGTGATGAGGCAGGTTTCGGTGCTTGCTGCCTTTGCTGGAAAGATAGGTTAGTAATTTTCATCTGAAGATGCTGAGGCTATGGCACTGCGTTATGGCCACTGGTTTAGAGTAATTTAGGGCCTAAATTCAAATAAATTATTTGCTAATTTTTTTAACATTATTAGAGAAGGCGGGATGTGGTTCCTGCCATGATATCCTAAGACAGGAATTGAGTGGGACATACTCTCGACTCTTACCCTGTTTACCTAATTGAATATGTTCCCTTTTTATAAATTTAGAATGTAGAGAATGAATAATATAAAAACTAAGAATAAAAGAACGCAAGGAAAACATAATTCAACTCAAGCAGACAAGGCTACCACGTGATATAGTCGTTTGTATCGAACAAAACACAATGTAACAACAGAGAATAAACAATATAGTCATTTGTATCGGACAAGGCTACCAAATGAGTTGTTCTTTTCCTATGTATATGTATCTTGTGTGGGTTCGTCCATAGCGCGATTAATCATGAACATAAACAAACCCAGACTCGTCCAAAACAAATATACACATCTAGTCAAAACTCATATTTGACTTGTCATGACATTGTTCCCCAAATTCAACTCAATTTACACTTCTAGTTTTCATGTATATTTGACTCAAACCCCTGGTAAGCTAACAAAAACTCGATTTAAGTTGTCTTATTCAATCTAATCTAATTTATTAAGCACGTGTTTGGTACAAATTAAAATCTGATTTTCATCTCAAGTTCAAGTCAACAATTAATTTTAACCACACATTTCATGGGTCCCACAATTTTTCAACAATACATTCCATCAACTTTTATCAAAATTTACTAAAGAACTGATTTTAATCTACAAACGGGGCTAAATGTCTCGACCTAAGTTCATAGAGATACCACATGCAAAGTCAAAAGTGATTGCTTGGAGTTGGGGGTGAGGGGGTTTAACTCCCTGCCAACTCGCCAACAAACCTCACCTTCTTCTGTTCAACGAACATTGAATATATTTATAAATTATTCAGTGGGTTATCTATTCATTTACAGAACTTGAACCCACGTATACATGTCTGATCTTTATAAATCTACGTCTCATCTTGCATTTCTGAAGCTATGGCAATGGATAAGCTGCTTATAATTTCTGCACTTGTGCTTATAGCGTATGCGTTAACATGTGGAGCAACTCAGTATGTGGTGGGAGATAACTCCGGCTGGGATATTAGTACTGATCTTGATACATGGGTAAAGGACAAGAGGTTCAATGTTGGTGATGATTTACGTAAGTACTTCTTAATCATCAAATTATAAGTTCGTTGGAACCATCTGATTTGAACTTTCAAATAAGCTGCTTGTATGTCATGGTTATTTATTTTTGTATCAAAATAAGTAACTTTTTACTTATAAAAGTAAAGAGAACAAAATGACATATTCAAACTTATAAGTAACTTTTCCTTAACTTTGGGCTTTGTCAAATGTGCTCCAAGTTCATTTACATGGAAAATTGTGCACGTACAATTGAACTTGCCGATTGTGAAACAAAATTTCACTGTGTTAATGTATTCTTTGGACGTGTCAAATGATAAACTTCATATTGAATAAACTCAAAATAAATAATCAACATATAAAAGCGTAGATTACTCTTTCTTAATAAGTCTGACATTTTGAGATGGAATCGAAAAACTTTACAATACGTGATGATTTAACACATTAAATCAACAATTTTCTTGGTTTTGTAGTATTTCTATATTCGTCGTCTCACTCGGTGAGCGAAGTGACGAAAGAAAATTACAAGGGGTGCAACACGACCAATGTACTACAATCGGGTAGTAATGGGAACACATCGTTCGTTTTGTCAAGTCCAGGCGACAGATACTTTATTTGTGGAAACAGGCTACATTGCTACGCAGGAATGAAGCTTCATGTAAACGTAGAAAAAGATGAGGGTGCAGGATCACCGATTGAGGCACCGAAGGCACAGGCAGGCACAACTCTTCCACCTCCATCTTCTAAGAGCAACAAACCTGATATTCCGAGCTCAGCCTTTTCCAACCATGTCGGAATAGATTATATGTTGTTATCGCTTTTCGGATTCGTGTTCATTTTGTTTGGTGTGAAGTAATTAATTTGAGCTTTATTTTCTGTAATTGTTTTGAAATGCTTTTGCAGCCATGTTCTTGGATTCAAGCCTTTTGGCAAGTGTATGGATTGTCTTTTGAGTTACACAAAGAAATGGTATGATATGATTCATGGCATTGTATATAAGCCCCTGTTTGTTTCCACTTAAAAGTAGAATTCTTACAGTTGCACGGTAAAAAGAGCCGCAATCTTTGACCTCTCTCTCTCAATGGGCCCCAATGTTTTGAAAAAAAAGGTAAAAAAATCCATTTTTAGGTTGAAACCAATGGAAACAAACAGGGGCTAATAAAATTTCATCTTGATCGTCAACTCGTCAAGTTATTTTTATTTTTTCAATTTTGAATGTTCTTAAATATGAAGTTTTCCCCTTTTCTTTACAAATGAACGGGAAAATTTTGAAA
The DNA here is from genome assembly GCA_903798405.1 of Fraxinus platypoda. Classification (NCBI taxonomy): domain Eukaryota; kingdom Viridiplantae; phylum Streptophyta; class Magnoliopsida; order Lamiales; family Oleaceae; genus Fraxinus; species Fraxinus platypoda. Next base: position 1,231 of record CAIGRT010120186.1, on the reverse strand, counting down.
ATGGGAATGAGTATTAGGGTTGTTCTTATGCAACTCATATGGTGAGTGAGGCCAAGTAGATGGTCATGTTTACAATAATTAGTTTTAACAATTGATTAAGTATGTTTTGTTACGTTGTCCATGAAATTCAAATAAAGTGCTTTGATTGCAATTGTATTGAAATTTAAGTGATTCGTTTGCTGCAAATTGAAATTTAGTCATTCAATTGCTGTTGGTTGATCTCGATGCAATTAACAAATTTCTGGAAATGACACTAATGTAGCAAGTTGACGTGATTGATCACGTACGTTACCGTTTGTTTTAGTTACCATCTAAAGATTAAGCTCATGTTTGGTTTTGATAAAACAACATTCTTTAATAGGTTTTGAAAGTTAATAAAACGTGTGACTGAAAAGTGGATCAAAGTCATGAATCCCATGAAATTTATAATTTAAAATGATTTTAAAGAAATGGGAGCCAACAGAGAACTAAGCCCCATATTTGACCCCCATTATCTAACACTCATAAATAGGATTTATTGACCTCAATATTCAGCGAACAAGTGACCAACAAAATTCCAGCTACCTCCCTTTCACGTAGGGATTATCTGCGCACTGGAACACCCCGTTGGAGGCAAATGTCGCCGATCAAGAAAAATGTCCGATGATCGTTTGCACTCCGACGATCAAGTCAACTGTCAAACGAGAGATGATGAGTGCAACAGATGGAAGATGGGGATTTGACTAAGATTAGACAACATTACCTTGTGTGAAATTGTCTCACTTATATAAAGGGAAGAAAATGGGTCAGGATGGGTTGTTGAACAAAGAGCATGTTGCACGATATAATAGGCTCAATTCAATTGACATAGCTGATTGCCGAGTTAGCATACGTGAGACTCCCTCTGTCACGTACATGTCACATTATATATATATAATTTTTATTAATTTTTTAATTACATTTTTAATTAATTTTTATCAAAATTTACTAAAAATTCTTATTTTAATCTAAAACCAAACATCGGCCAAGTGTTACATTGTTGATGGATACATAGCCCTATGTTATTATTCCATTTAAGGTCCCGTTTGTCTCCCATTATTTTAAAACATTCTTTGTTACTAGTCCTTTAAAAATCCGCAAGTGAAACGAGATCATGAACAAGTAATAAAGTAGTGAATTGAGTGTCGAACCCACGAGAACTACGTGTTTGATCGAGTTAAAATGAATTACAACTTTAATCGAATAGCAAATA
>CAIGRT010120164.1:17342-30228 GCA_903798405.1 Fraxinus platypoda | reverse complement strand
TACAAATTTAGAGATTTCTGAAAAAACCCCTTGATTTACCTTTGTGTAGGGTTCCCTGTGAGACCCTTAGAATCTAAAGGAATCAGGGTTTCGGTCTAAGAAATCTATTTAGGTGTTTTACCTTATCTTGATATCTTTTACTTACTTAGTGTATACCGTGACTTTCGATTTCTTGAATTGATAATCATTAATTGTTTTTGAACTGCTGCGAATACTTGATCTGTGATTTGATTTTCATACTGTGTCTATACTTTGTGTATAAACTTGCATACATATTCTAAATTTGTTAATTGTTGTTTACTATGTAAACATTCTGATTGTGTACCTTTGTTGGACATACTGTACTACTTGTGATCTATTTAAATTGAAAAGGTTTGTGCTTTCTTATCTATCCACTTTGTTGAACACAATTGTAACACATTTGCACAGCATGACCACTAAAATTGATGTTCAAAATTGGGATGGCAAATGAGACTTTAGTGTCTGGAGCCAGAAAATGAAAGCCCTTTTGATGCAACTAAAATGTGCTAAAGCTATTGATGAATCTTGACCAGAAATCTTATTTGAAGTTAGGAAGACTAAACAAGATGAATTAGCCTGGAATACTCTGTTCTTTCATCTATCTGATTCTGTCATTAGAAAAATGGGAGAGACTGGAACTGCTGCTGAGTTATGGGCAGCTTTAGAGAAACAATATGTCTCTAATTCTTTACCTAATAAATGCTTTCTCTGGAAACAATTCTTCGATCATAAGTTTGATCCTAGTGTAGATTTAGAAGAGAATATGGATAGATTTAATAAGATCACGCAAGACCTTATTAGCTGTGGGGAAAAGATCTCTGATGATCAAAAGGTAGTTGGTCTACTTAATGCCCTTGGTGATAAGTATAAAGATATCAAAAATGCTTTAGAATATGGTAGAAGTGGCCTTACTGTTGACATTATCCATAACTCTTTAAGGAACGGAGACTTAGAACTTAGATCTAAACATAAGGAAGTTCTTCATGTAGAGAAAGTCTTGTCCAATCCTAAATTCTCTACTAAAGGCTTGAGTAATTTTAGTCAAGCCAATTACAACAAAGATAAAAATTTCTCTAAGAAATAGGGGAATAATAAAGGAAATGATAAGAAGATGTATAAAGGAAAGGCTAAAAACAGGAAGTGTTACTATTGCGGCAAAACTGGACACCTAATAAAATATTGTTTTAAGAAAGCCAATAACTTAGGAAGTACATCCAATCATGATAATGGGACCTCAGCCATTGTTGTTTCCTATAAGGAAGCAAATGCTGATTTTGGGGTTGCATATGTCTCCTCTGTGGAGAAGCCTGATCGAAGCTGGGTTCTTGACTCAGGTTGCTCCTTTCACATGAGTCCCAATATTTGCTGGTTTTTTTATTTCTCCAATATTAGTGATGGTTTTGTAAAACTGGGGAACAATGAGTCCTATCAAATAAAAGGAATTGGTAACATTGTTCTAAAATTGAAAAATGGTCAAGTTCTAAGGCTGAATCATATCAGGTATGTTCCAGCACTTAAAGGAATCTCATCTCTCTAGGGGTGTTAGATGATGAAAAATATCAAATTGATATTAATAATAGTTTTACAAATATAATCAGAAATCAAAAACTTATTGTCAGTTCACCTAAAATCAATGGAATCTATACCATAAATCCTGAATCTATTTTTCAAAATACCTCTGTGAACTTAGTGACACAAATTGATAAATCAGAATTAGGGCATAAAACATTAGGCCATTTTAGTGAGAAGGGTTTAAAACATCTTTTAAAGGCTGGTGTCTTTGGAAGTGACAATGTTCAAAATTAACTTTTTGTGAACATTGTAGTATGGGAAAACAGAACATGATACCTTTTAAGATAGGCATACATAAGTCACAAAATATACTTGAGTACATACATAGTGACATGTGGGGTCCTTCTCCTATACTTACAGCATCTGGCTATAGGTATTATCTTCTTACCATTGATGACTACTCTAGGAAGGTCTGGATTTTCTTATTAAAATCAAAGTCTGATACTTTCTTGACCTTTAAGGACTGGAAAACCTTGATAGAAAATCAGACAGGTAAGAAGATTAAAATTCTGAGAACTAACAATAGGTTAGAATTCTGCAATATTGAATTTAATCAGTATTGCAGTAATCAAGGTATTCTTAGACACGGGACTGTGACTTATACCCCTCCCCCTCAGTAAAATGGTATTGCTAAAAGAATGAATAGGACAATCCTTGAAAGAACTAGATGTATTCTGATTAGTTCAGGTTTGCCTAAAATCTTTTGGGAAGATGCAGTAAAAATTGCATGCTATTTGATTAATAGATGTCCCTCTAGTTCTTTAGATTATAAAGTCCATGAACAAGTCTGGTCAGGATCTGTTCCTGATTACTCTCATCTGAAAATCTTTGGGTGTGCTGCCTATGCTCACCAAACTGAGTCTAAACTAGATCTCAGATCTCAGAAATGTGTGTTCTTAGGTTATGGGAAAATAAAAGGTTATAGACTTTGGATAAAAGAAGTTAAAGGATTTAAGGTGATAATAAGCAGATCAGTAGTCTTTAATGAAGAAGTATTTCCTTGTCTTGGTGACAAACTTGTAGAAGAAATAACTGACAATGATTTTGTTATCACTGAAATTGATTTTAGTAATCAAAATGTTAATGAACAGACTCAGATTGAGGTGGAGCCACCTCAGACTGAGCCTCAGTTAATCACAGATGATGAAAATTCTGACAAATACTCAGGATTTTGAGCATGTACTGCTGTACATGATCTGCAGGACTATCAGTTGACTAAGGACAGAGAAAAAAGACAAATAAGACCTCCTTCTAGGTACCAATTTGCAGACTATGTTTCTGCACAAATAGAGACTGATTCTTTTGATTCAGAACCTGAATCATATGAAGAGGTTGTTGCCTCTAAAGAATCTGTTAAGTAGCTTGAAGCCATGTAGGATGAGCTGAGTTCTCTCTACAAAAATAAAACCTAGAACTTAGTTGAAAAGCCCAAAGACTGTAAACTAATTGATTGTAAATGGGTTTACAAGATTAAAGAGGGAAAGTATAAGTGTAATGATAGAAGGTACAAGGCAAGACTTGTAGCTAATGAGTTTACACAAAGAGAGGGTATAGATTACACTGAAATATTTTCACCTGTAGTTAAGTACACCTCCATTAGAGTATTGCATGCACTTGTAGCACAATTTGATTTAGAGTTAGAGCAACTTGATGTGAAAACAGCTTTCTTGTATTGTTCTTTAGATGAAACTATACACATGACACAACCAAAAGGCTTCCAGGTTAAAGGTAAAGAACATTTGGTGTGTCTATTGAACAAGTCCTTATATGGCCTAAAACAGGCTCCAAGGTAATGGTATAAAAGGTTTGATTCTTTTATACAAGGTTTAAAGTTTAGAAAATCTGATTATGATCCCTATTTTTATTTCAAAAAGGATGGAGAATTTGAATCTTTATACCTACTTTTATATGTTGATGACATGCTTCTAGCTTGTCATAATTCTGTTGTAAATTCTTTCAAAGAAAAATTGAAATTTGAATTTGAAATGAAAGATCTAGAACCAGATTGGAAGATATTAGGTATGCAAATAAAAATGGATAGACTAAATGGAAAACTATTTTTGACCTAGAAAGCTTATATTGAAAAAATGGTTAAAATATTTTCTTTGCATGATGCTAAACCTGTTAAGTCTACCTTTGTCTAGAAGTGTGAAGTTATCTGTTGACCATTAACCCAAAATGAAGATGAACTTAAAAGAATGTTGCACGTACCATATGCAAATGTTGTTGGATCTATCATGTATGTTATGGTTTGCTCTAGGCCTGATATAGCTTATGTAGTAAGTGTATTAAGCAGATTTATGAGCAATCCATGTGAGCTTCATTGGGAAGCTATAAAAAATCTAATTAGATACTTGAAAGGCACACAGAACTTAGGACTCATGTTTAAAATTGATAAAATTGGCCTTAAGTTGAGAGGTTATGTAGACTCAGATTTTACTGGAAATACTGATAACGGAAAGTCAACCACTGCATATTACTATGTGATAAATAATACTTGCATTAGTTGGAAATCACAACTTCAGAAATTGGTTGCTTTATCCTCAACTGAGGCTGAATACATTGCTGCTACATAGGCAGTGAAAGAAGGCATTTGGCTGATAGGTTTACTAAATGAATTAGAACTTATAGAAAGTTAGGTGGAGTTGTGTTCTGATAACCAAAGTGCCATTTTCTTGAGTAGAAACCCAGTTTTTCATGATAGAACTAAACATATAAATATTAAGTTTCATTTCATTAGAGATATAGTTGAAAATGTGATATAAAACTGGTCAAAATTCCTACTAAAATAGATCCTGCTGATGCAGGTACAAAGGTAATCCATATTAGTAAATTTTTTGATTCTTTAAGATTGTTGAATCTTGAAGTTTTCTAACACTTTGTTTTTAACAGGTAATAAGAGCAAACGACGTTAGTATTTTGTTTGAAGTTTTCTTGTTTAAAGATGGGGTTCTGCAATTGTGAGCCCAAGTCTGCTAATAATGGTCTAGTTAACTCTTAAACCGGCCCAATTATCTGAAGGTTCGAGAATTGTTGCCTTAACTTAATAAAGGCGTTTCTGCTGGATGATTGACATTAGGCAAATGGATAACCGTTGGATCATTACGATTTGGCTCTCTCTTATAAATTGGAAGCTGACTTTCTTTGGATCAACTTCTGTGTTAACCCTAGATCTCTTCTTCTCTCTCGACTGGAATATTCTTTTGTGTGAATAATCTGTAATTTATGAGTGAAATCATATTAGTGTGAAAGAGAGTTTAGATCAATCTCTTAGTGAGATTGTATTGTAACTTTTGAGGGTTGTTTGTGTTTGAGGCAGAATATTTGGTGTTCTTCTATAATTCTGTTCCTTGCCTGATTTTGGGCTATTATAGTGGATTCGAGCAATATCCTAACGGATGCTCAACGGGGAATTAGGCGTTAGAAGTGGTCGTCGAACCTTCGGGGCCTTGGAACGAAAAATCTTTGTGTTCTTACTTTTCTTGCAATTTCCTTTTTTTTATCTTTCGTTTACTTGGTTAAATCACAACATAAATCGTTTTATCCGGGACCAACATTATGTCTTGGACCTCATGTAAGATTTTTAATTACCTTTTTACGATGATTTCGTCTTTATGGTTTTTAACGTACATTGGAAGGTGTGCATTCGAAAGGGTGGCTCGAACGATACATAATTTTAGCTCCATCCTTTCTCTATGTCGCAGTAAGTGAATATACAGTTGCGAACCTTTTAAATTATAAAATACAAAAAAACAAAAATCTAAACTGTAAGATACGTTGATACTATGGTTGCACTCTATAGCTAATAAAAATTGACTTCGATGATAGAAGAATATCCATACAATGCTCATCACTATAATCAATTGGTGCAGGTCCAATCATCGGTGCCAAAGTTCATTTTTAATAATCTATTCTATAAAATACGTGTTTCATGAATTGTATTTCATATAATCGGACGGTATACTACGCCCGATTTATTCTCTCTCTTAATTTTGTTTTTTGTCTTCCCCAAAAATCCATAAAAATAAATATATAGCCAAACATTTTAAATTTAAGAAACATAATCGAAACAAGAAGATTGTTCTGGGAGATTGAGAAGTGAAGTCCTCTCTTCTAATAATGTTCTATTTAGCTGAGGTGCAATAATCATATTGCTAAAGGATTGAGCATCTTGTATTTCATAGAAATTGGGGGCTGGGGATACGAATCTGTATAATCAAGGGCCTGAATCCACTGAGGCGTCCAAATTTGTTCGGAATGAAGCTGTCAATCATGAACCAGAATACTACTGAAGAATCTCCTAAAGCCAAGGACCGATGTTTTGATACCAATAATGGCAATAGTCTCACATTGAATAAATATCAAAGTAAAACACATTGCTTTCAAATCCATTAAGGGGATAATTCCCTTGATTATCATGATCATCCAGTCATGAAAAACGAGTCACTTTTGATGTTCAAGCAACAATTGACGACCAAAATATAATGACAAACTAGATCTCTTATTCTCAACAAATTTGGAATTGAGAACCTTTTCAAAAGGAGTAAGTAAATACTAAACGAATTGGAGAAAACAATCAGCAGATTAAACGGCCTATATGATCTCCAGAGCCTGAAGAATGTCAGCCTTCAAGTCTTCGAAATCTTCGACTCCAAAACTGAAGCGCACCAGGTTGTCCATGATCCCATACTTGGCTCTATCCGACTGGGAAAGATCCCTGATTTGGAATAATGTACAACACGGAACATGTTACCCACACTTTCACCTTATGCGTGTACGCACACATGGAGCAAGAGAGAGATTCTACTGCTAAAACTTGGTTGAATCTTATTAGGGACAAGCACTCAGTATCATCATAAACATCCAAAAATAAAAATCATTTCATACGTAACTTTTACATATTCAATGAAGCCAGTTTCATTTAGGTAGTCAGTGTAACAGTTAATATATAGGTCTAATGTGGAAATTTAAGTCCTTCAAATACGCAATACCGTCCAATGAAAAAGAAGAATAGAACCTTCAAAACATTCCATTAACGATGAACAGATGTCAACAAAACCATTAGTGGAGTTCACACCACAAACACCCACTGGATTTTCCCCATCCAAGAAGCTAAATAATAAACCATAGAACCTCATGCTTGGAAGCATCTTAGTCGCAGCATTACTCTAGAAAAGGGTTTGCATTTATTAAACTGCATGTGCAGTACCTATGCTATAAAACCTTTCATTTTTTATTGTTCTGTTTGGAACAGCCTGGGTCGTGTTCTATCGAAATGCTATCCTCCCTTTCTAATGAAACACATTATATGAAATATCTGGGCCAAGTGAGACAGTTTGGAAAAGTAACTATCCTACTCGCTTATCACACTTCAAAATGTAAACCATTAATTACCCAGCTCCATAACAGAAAAGGACATACCAATAAGACATGATTGCTGGTTGATCAACAATGCTTTCACAGCCTCCAAAGGATGGGGCTATATATGGAATTTTCAGTGCATCAACAAACTTTGCAGTTCTCAGGAGATCTCCGTCAACCTAATCAAAATTCACAATGATAAAGTTTTAGATAAGTTGCTCAAAATAGAAATATATACAAGGGTTCCAGTTCAGCAATTTTACACTAACCTCAAAACTAACCACACCACCAAAACCATTCATTTGCTTCTTTGCAATGCGATGTTCTGGATGACTTGTCAAGCCTGGATAATAGACATGCCTAATCTGCAATTCATGTACGCTAGATATTACTTATTCCAGTATAAAAACTTGTCCATTTGCCATGAATTCTAGTAGTATATGTTTTCAAGGATGATAATCACATGTTTTATTGGCGAGTAAAACTATGAATCGTTGGTGCTTAATACTAACACAATACATGTGTATGGGAAAAAAAGTTAGAACCAGTAAACCTAGCAAAGTAGACCAGTTATCACCTGAGGCATATAATACAGAAGCAGTTTTATGAGGGAATATAATGTTAGTCATAAGATCAGAGGGACGGAGTTTTAATGATTTGCATATAGTTTCAGCAGTAAAGAGATGAACTCAAAAAGTTGTGTCGAGAGGGCTCGGGAAAGTGAGGCATAAATTCTGACTTTCAATTGAATGAGAGCATGCTTGTGAAAAAAGAGAGAAGAATAAAAGAATTATCGATGACATTGAATGGGAGCATGCACCGAAACATCTGTTTTCACTTTTCTATATCTTATGTTCTCAGCTCATATTTGTTCCTATGATGTATTCCCTCAAAATTTTCCATAGAACTTCGTACAGTATTCCATTTCATTGTTAAAACAGATCAGTAATGTAAATTAATCACAACTCTTGAAAAATAGTTTGGTGAACCCAATGTGCAACTGAAATTTTCACCCCAAACAACCATACAAGAAATAATTATTTATGTTCAAACAAGTTAATTGAATTAAGCGACTACTGGATGCAGTTCAAATTTTGAACCCATCAACCTACCTTTGGATGTGCCTCTAAAACCTCGGCCATCCTCGATGCTGTAGAGTTTTGTTGCTGTACACGAAGATGCAGTGTCTTCATGCCTCTAATGATCAGATATGCGGCATTCTGATTTTTAAGGGGAGAAAAAAAGAAAAACAGAAAATCTAAGCATGCTTTGTTACTATATAAACACAATTACAAATAAAGACAAGTCTTCAACAAAATAGTATTGCAAGATATAAGAAAAAATATAACACAGATATTGCTGCCAAAAGAATTTATAAATAAAGACTACTCACAGGATTAAGAGCACCACCCAGTATATGATGCAAGTTACGAACTAATGAAATGAGTTTATCAGGGCCACTGATACAACCAGCAAGAACCTGCAAAGGAAACGTAGGATATAAAACAAAACTGCACAAAAGTAACAATCATACAGTTTTTAAAAATAGTGTAACCTAAATAAATCCATCAGACTACATACATCATTGTGACCCGCAATATATTTAGTTGCAGAGTGCAGAACAATATCAGCACCAAGAGCCAAGGCCTTCTGGTTGAGAGGTGTTGCAAATGTCCCATCAATAATCACCAGGGCTCCTTTTTCATGACAAAGCTTCGAAACCCGCTCAATGTCAACACATCTCAGGAATGGATTGGTTGGAGACTCGGTAAAGAAAAGTGTCACCTGCATGGAAACAGTATTGACCTTTGCTCAATATTCCTCATGTTTTCATCACCATCACTTGAATCCAGACAAAAGAAAATGTATTAAGGAAACATTCTTCAATACTGACATTGTTCTTCTCTAATGCAGTCTCCAGAGCTCCAATATCTGCAGGGTCAATGACCGTGGCCTGCATGTAATTATAATAAGAAAGAAGAATATCAAGACTTTGATGTTCCAAAGCCGATGCTCACAGAGCACTGTATACCAACATGAGTAGACTGTAACAGAAATAAACTAATCTACCCACTTGTTCCTTTCCACTTCTCTCTCTCTCTCTCTCTCTCTGGTAGGAACAATTGGGTTGTTGGAGCATATCATTCATATGCAAGAAAAATGTTAAATTCACAAGAGCGATGCAATTTCAGTAGAATAAATTATAAGCGAGAGTGACCAAAACAGACATAGTATGATATAAGGCAGATGATTTGATTTTATTAAATCTTTTTGTAAATATTGTAGCAACTAGAATGGAGTGCAAAAAGGTTTCATATAGTCGACTGCAAATATAAAGAGAACAAGGCTTACTATTTTGTTATTGAGTTGTAATTATATATTTGAAGGACAATACAACTCAAGAATCTGGTAGAAATTTAGATCCAAGTAATACGTTCTTGTTATTGCTTTTCTTTTGTATCTACCGGTCCAAATTCCTTATTTTTTAAATGACTGTAATGAGGAACAATGGTTGGGTCAAGAAAGATCATACCGTGATTCCCATTTTGGGCAGAATAGTCTCAATAAATATCCTAGTCTTCCTGTAGCAGTCAGTGGTTGTCACAATGTGCCCACCAGCAGGAACCAGTGCCAACAACATGACAGTGCTAGCACACATTCCAGATGCCATCAACAGTGTTGATTCAGCTCCCTCGAGCGCACTGTTGCAGTTAGAAAATAAACATATTATGGCCTCGCATTATCTACTCAGTTTGTCTTGTAAATTGCATGCTAAAAGAGAAAAGTAATAGAAGATAGAACTGAAGTGACCTTATCTTCTCTTCCGCTACAATAGTAGTAGGATTTCCATAGCGTCCATATTCAAAACTTGCACGTCTTTTTTCCTGCCAACAGATCAAATCATGTCATATAATTTGTCCCAACCACCTGCTATTGTAGTAGTACAGAATATCTCCTCAAGGGAGTAGACATTAATTTTTCATTTTTCTCGGTAGATTACCGTTCCAAAAATAATTTCCATGGCACAAACCTAAACTTAGGCAGGCACTTTCCAATCAATACGCTTTTCTATTTACTAAGAATAAATATCATTCTCCGGAATCATTAATTGCCATATTAAACAACCTTCCATACTCCATACCTTGAAATCAATGAGCTCAGAAGTTTTGTTGAAGAAATAAGCAGACGTGTTAACTACTGGGGTAGTTATTGCATCAGTAACTATACCGCGACCCAATCTTTCACCTGAACAAAATTTATAAGATTTCCATAAAACAGAATAATGCAGAAATGCATGCTTGTGCAAAGATCAGTAATAAATTGGAATAATGCTACTTGTACATAGAGTTATATAATAATTTGCGTACAAATCAAAAAGTGAGTATGAAAGTTTTTTGGTTGAAGAAATTCCGACCAATTCATATTACACCACATCATGCCTATGTAACCATTATGTAAATTATTATGTCCATGTAGGCTGTAGCACAACCGAATAAATTTACAGTTTGAAAGAAAAAAAAATATGGAGATGGGATGACAAACATTAAAGGACGTATCATTGTCATACAGTACAAGATTCTACATACAGAGGTATATTAAGACTCGAAATTGTTTTTTCTACGAGATAACTTATGCCTTTAACAGGCGTTCTTTCATATCTTTGGGATATAAAACATGCTCATAAACTAGGTAGAAATTCATTGGCGTCATATATTTGACTCTGTAAAATTTGTAACAAAGACATCACATTAGGCACATCCCCACGTTTGATAATTACAAATGCGAATCAGGACTTGATATCCCTCTATCAGATAATCCTAATAAATACATAATTACACCTTCCATCCCCGTTGAGCTCTAAAAAATCTCTCAGGACACCAAATAAACTCATGTTCTCCTGAAGAAATGATAATAGAGAAAAATGCAAAAATAAACATTTACATAAAGCACATCAAATCTGTAAAAATAGCAGAATTAACGAGTAATTTAGATAGTATATCCATATGTTAATAACTTACCGGCATGAATAGCGATGCTGCCATCAGAATTCAAAAAAGAAGCGTATTTCAAATGAGGCAAGTCCTCAAACTGTACATTTTCGCCATTAAAATGGGAGTTATCCACCGCAGCGGTCACCTTCTCGACGCCAGTTTCAACCTCAATTGGCGCCATGGCGGCAGAGGCGGCTGCATCGACGGCCTTAGCCGCCGGCGTGAGTCCTGAGGCCGGCTGGTTATTCGACCACGAAGCCGCCACCACTTGAGCCACGCCAATGTTGCTGCAGTTCCTTCGAGCCTTGTTGCTCAGCTGCCGCACGAAGTTCGGCGGAAATTTGAAGATCAAAGAAGAAAGGCCGTACCCCACCGCCGCCTTTCCGATAACAAATTTGCTTCTTTCGCCAAAGGAAGGGATCTCAGGACGGGAGAAATCCGGATCTGTACGGCATTCGAAGGACGGAAAAGCCCTGGCGGTGGCACAGCTGGTCACGGCCATTAGGGTTTGAAATGATTGACGAAGGGATGAAAAATGCAATAAAATGAGAAATCCTGGGGACAGTAAAGAACTCCCAGGATTTGATTCTCTCTCTACTTTTTCTGGTAGAGAAATCTCAATCTTTACAGGTTGGCGGTATTGTCATTTTATGGGATGGCGCTAACAGATTCGCTGAATCTATGTTCCACGTACAAAGTTGGGTTACAAAGTTGGTTGATAAAATAATATTTACACCAATCATTTTAAAAATAGATTTTTCAATCCTTTGAAATCAACGCTCTGAATTTTGCCAACACATTTTGTAGCCCAACTTTTATAACTCAACTTTGTNTTTTGCCAACACACTTTGTAACCCAATTTTTATAACTCAACTTTGTACAAATAGCTTTATTGCGAATCTAATCATGATTTAGTTTTCTTAACCATAGTCAGAATTTTCATTTGACTATTTTGGAAGGCTTGGTTTAAAGTTGGACTTTCTTGTCGACATGGACAAATATCATAGCCCATGTTTGAGCTTCACTTTAGAAAAAAATATATTTTTTTCGATCTTATTTTCAATCATACATAAGTTCATCGTTTATGATGAATATATGGTTGAAAAGTTTAAATTCTATGAAATATATTATTAAAANAAACGGACGGAAACCATCCATTTGGACCTCCGACGCATATTTTTGAAAGGTTTGGGACCTTTGCTGGCACAAATCAAAGGTTAGGGTAAAGTGCGCAAAAATTTGAAAGGTTTGGGACCTTTGCTGCAATTATCCCTAAATTAAAACATGATAATGTAAAATCAGATGGATGACTTCTATAATCAGCAAATGATGATTATAAATTCATTATAAAATGTCAATCCTCATTATATTCATTATGACTTGATTTTAGGTCCATTTATTCAATAAAACAATTAAGCTTTTCCAGTTAAGAGTTGAACAGACAAAAATTAGATTGCTCAGAACCTAAGATTTATAAGATTCCAAGTCAAACCAGACCTGAGTAAAAACAATTAGGGGCTGTTCTCTTTGTGTTTGTGTTTTGTGTTTTGNTAAAAAGTCACTATTACAAAATCTAAGGGGCTGTTCTCTTTGTGTTTGTGTTTTGTGTTTTGTGTTTTGAATTCATTTTGTATTTTGTGTTTTGAGTGTCAATTTTGAGATTTTTGAAAATGCGTTCTGTTTATTGTTTTGGAAAACTATTTCTGAAAACATGAAATTAGAAAACACGTTTACTTTGAAACTCAAATCAATGTTTTGTGTATAATAGTTTTTTAAAGAAACCACCACAACACCGCCAAAACACCATGAACCACTGCCAAAATCACCACTACCACCTTCAACCACTGCCAAAATCAATACCACCACCTCCACCTCTTTGCACTACCAAAATCAACACCACCTCCGCCACCTTCAACCACTGCCGAAATCAATACCACCAC